>MPVS01000520.1:0-13070 GCA_001931775.1 Fomitopsis pinicola
TATAGCTGGCCCGTCGCGTCCATGGGTCAAGAGACTCGCCAGCGAGGCACAGCGTGTAGGTGCCGGTCACTGGCCACCGACAACAGCTACGACCGTTGCGACCGTACGAGGGCCCGTGCGGGCATGCGTATCCCCGCGGTCTCTGACACGCCGGGACGCCACGACTATCGGCGGGGCATGTGCATGCGACGGCAGCGGCGGAGCCAGCACATTGGTATGCTCTATGCACGGACCTCTGTTGCTGCTGCATGGTTCGTTCGCAAACCCTGCACGCGAATAGAGGGCCAGGATTGAGCTAGCTCGCATTACGGCAAGCGGGAGAACCTCCGAGTCGCTCGAGAGCCGGGGTTTGTTAGTGACGTTACAGGCGTCGTGGACATCGCTAATGTGGGAGGCAGGTATGTTCTGGGCATCGCTCGGAACACTCCTCCCGTCGCGGCGCGCCCTCCTTTCATTGTCGTCACACACGTGTGACGGGATGACGGAATTGGCAGTGAGTGCTACATTTATCATGCGGCTCGGCGGATGCTAAGTCTCAATATGCGAGCTGCACGAGGGAATCTACCCGTTAGACGCGGCTAATTGTAACTGTCCGCCGAGCCTATGAGCTGTCTCGCTGAGCCGGGCGAACAAGTTGAACGACGTGGCGGGTGCACGCTTGTCCGCATTTGCAAAATGATCTGTGATAGTGGTAGTATTACAAAGCGAGTTCAGTTCGCAGCCACGCAGAATGACAGGCTCCGCGGCTAAGCTACACGCCTCCAGTACTCGTCCTCGACGCAGCGCGCATGTTCCCGGTAGGAGACGGGGAGATATCGGCAAGGCGCGGTCAGTACGCACAACAATTCGATGATATGGCCATGCGATTGAGATGTACGGCAGGCACTAGACGAATCCCTTAGCGTACGGCGAAACAGTGGAGGATCGTTTGGCGAGCGCGCATAGAGAGGACCAGTCACAATACATCAATGAATGGGACCGTCTCAGCTGTGCAGGGCTAAACAACCGTGAGTGCGTCCAGAAATGCGCGCTCCGATTTGCTCACATGAACGATGTAGACGTACAAGGCTACAAGCGCATTCATCTTCATCTCATGCATGCGGAGTTCCGTACGAACATGGCTTAGGAGGCCGTGTGAGTGTGCGATGCGCCGTCACCAAACTCTCCGATAGTGGCTGGGTCAAGAATGGGGAAAGAAGGACTGAATATGTATGTTTGGTCTATCCACCGAACAACATGTACTAATTTCAATATCTCGCAGTGTTCGCTGGGCGATGTGGTGGGTGGTGCATGCAGTTATGCATTGCGTATTGTGAGCAGTGACGAACTGGGACGATTGCATCATGCGTCGGCCAGCAACATACGCAGCTGTTCCGGCAGCAATGCATGCAAGTCAGGGTTTCAAATCAGTCACGCGCTTTTCTGACTGCAACCACTGGCAGCGGAGTTCGTCGCGGCTCAGCTGAGACCGAGACGGGATGATACAGGTAAGTAGGCATGCACAAATTGCATACACGGCTCCGATGACTCGTGTGCATCATGCGCATCTCGACCGGCATGCGGGTGTCATGCGTGACAGCCATTAACGTGTAAGCTTCACCCCCCTTCATGCGCTGTTGCTCAGGTCAATGGCAACCACGATGGGCCAATGGGCGCACGGATGGTGCTGAACAACTGGTCGAGTCACCCGCGCTGCCGCAGAGTCCCCACGCTCATCAGCAAGGCGTGGAACAAACTGCAGACGCTTCCACCACTAATACTTCGCCTGTGCTCGCAAAGCCTCTAACCTCCGCAGGCGTTCACCATGCCCGCCGTTCCGAATGGTTACCATAACGCGACCGTCAATGCCTACCGCGGCGGTATGTACTAGCGGACGGGCAACCCGAGCGACTTTAGCCTGTGGGGAATGAAGATACACGTGCCCATGGACGCAGTGGTCGCCGGCGGCCAATACTGCAGTCAGAAACGACATGCGGCATACCGTTGTCACAACCTCATATTGCCATCGGCAGTCGGAGTCGTAGGCCTGTCCGTGGCAGACGTTATTTCCTGGATCGGGAGCCCATCACGGTGGAACGGCCCGTACACAGTGGGGCCCATATCCGTGAGTAGTGTGCCACGATTGAGCAAACGGAGCCACTACCCTCCTTGTTTTCGAGGACACCGGCAAGCTGACAGGACAGTCAGGTACGGACATGACTAGCCGCAGAGCTTGCGGCCGCTGTCTTCAATAACCGTCTCTCGCCTCCAGCCTTTAGTGTTTAGCAGAAGCACCGCGTGACCGCCGAGGGGCTATGTCGAGGGTGTAGTTTCACCTTTTCCGCATATATGGTGGTGGTTGACTTGAACACGCGAACAGCAGCGGGACCGGCGGACCAACACCTGGCCTTGCAGGTGGCGATTTCACGTCAATCCGCGAGCGACTGTTCTCCATTGCATGTGAGTGATGCACTTGTCCGATTCTCCGCTCTCACGAATGAAATTATGTTAGGTCCAGGGTTAGTCATCCGAGGAAACTGCTCTCCGCATCCATTTCTTGACCCTGTAAGCGCATGATGTGACAGAATCCTGTCGCTGACATGACGTTCTCGTACTTCGAGAATAGAACCCATACGGGTGCCGTCCCGCCCTTGGACGTCCTGAATTGCACATCCCCCCGGCGGCGGCTGCGATTGCGCGCGGGAAAGAGATGACTCGGAGAATGTAGTCTGACTCAGGATGAAGCGACGTCTGTGGGCTTGCGGCTATTGGACGAATAGCCTTCGAGCTCAGACATGGGATGTGGGACGGCAACCGGCGGACACTGGATTGGACACACAAGGGCTCAACTTGTTTGTGCAATTACCCTGCGACCGGTGCATGGGATATTCTTAGTCAGGGCTGCGGCTGCTCTGACCTAATAGCCGCATTCAGGGTAGTGGAACACGAAGAAGCCCTGGAGACCATTGCAATTTCTACCTGCAAGATTCTCGCGACTCATCAAGCCGGAGTCTCTACAGGCGCAGAATCGCTGGGAAGCACCCGGGAGCAGAATCTCGATGAACTTCAAGCTGAGTATTGTCGCACGCGGATATTGAGAGTGGAGGCGAGCCCTGCCAGGCCCTGCCGCCGATCCCGAAAGAAGGGAAAACATACTTGAAATGCAAGCCCAGCAAAGTGCGTCTAGAGGTCGTCGTTCAGTTCATTCGCTTTCTGACGTGCTATTAACACCGCTCAACCAGGCGAAATTGTCCAAGGTACGCTTATTTGCAGTAGATGTATCGCGCCGCGATCACTACCGGTAGGGAAGTTCACCGGCGGCGGAAAACCTGGTTACGAAAACCTGGACGATGGGCTGGGCGTGCTGCGCGCTCGATCGCTACGCACTTTGTAGGGCATCACGACGCCCGCAAGTTGTTGCGGTTCCCGCGGTGGCTCGCTATGTAACGCGGAACCGAGGGTCCCACTGTCAGGGACATCAACCCCGCACAGCAGCGGAGCCACGGGTGTCTTGCTGACAGCACTGATTTTCACCGCGGCTTTACGATGGCATCGGACCCCGCCAGATCGGATGATAAAGTGCGCTGGAGGCGCAACAGTGGGGTCTCGTCCCACCATTCGTTGTCACCCTCATCTTCTAGTTGCGCTTCCCTCTCACTCCTGCTCATGCACCCTCGTTGTTGGGTAGTCTCGACTTGGTCGCTGTTGAGCTAGGTGAGGGCGGCGTCGGACAGGGTTATGCGCTCACTCACTGTCGTCGCGGGCGTCGTGTAGGCTTCACGGGGGCATACTCCCACAAATCGCGCTACGCGCTGCAGTGCGGGCCTCGGTATTGTCTTCCCCCACTCTGCTATCAATGCACTGACCCACTGTAACGGTGTTGTCATGTCTCAACATGATCCCTACATCGTCTGGACCACCAAACACGACGAGCGCAACACCGGCCTTCAACGGGAAGAGTGCCGCACCCTGACGAAATACTCGGAGCACAGGTAAATGTTGTGGTGGGCAAAGAGC
Source organism: Fomitopsis pinicola (assembly GCA_001931775.1). Taxonomy (NCBI): domain Eukaryota; kingdom Fungi; phylum Basidiomycota; class Agaricomycetes; order Polyporales; family Fomitopsidaceae; genus Fomitopsis; species Fomitopsis pinicola. The sequence goes on from MPVS01000520.1 coordinate 3,997, forward strand.
TGTTACTCGGCATCGCGCAATGCTGACCCGTACCGTCGCAAGAGTACACTCCTCGAACGGCAAGCCAGTGCTAATGCCGACGTACGAACGCGTGCATGTTGGCACTCGGTTCACTGCCTAGGATTGCGTGCAGTGCGTAAGACGTCCGAGTCGGGCCTTCGTACCCGTCCTGTCCTGCAGACGTTGTGTACATGTCTCGTAGACTGGAGCAGATATATTTCGACTATGTTAGGACACTGACTGATCACGACGGGAGCGCACGCATGTCCCCTTGTGCGCCGCGCATGCCCGGAAAGGGCTTGTTCGCAACGCGGGACTATGCGAGCCCGGCCTCAAATAGTGAGGGAAGCCTTGCAGAACAAGCGACGGCCGTACCTTCCCGAGAGATCTGTGCAGACGAGGGCCATATGTCCGGGAACACGTTAACGATCTACAAAGAACATCGTAAGGCCCCATACATAGAATGGGGATAAAGGGGTCAGATCCTACCTTCTGGTACAGTGTCTTCTGCACCCCTTGGTCGCTGACGATCTGGTAGTTGTTCACCTAACGAGCTGGCATCACGACGGCGTCAGCACGACACCCCATACAGACCGCGCAAAACTCACTTCTTCTCGTTCTCCAGCCTCACGAACCTCGTTGCTGAGACAAACGAGCTGCCTGCCGGATGATCGACTTCATCGTGTCCGTCAAGCGGTACCTCTTCCCCGGCGAGTGCGCGTCCCGCTTCGCCGCAGCGCTCATCGCCGCGGTCTCATCGCCCTGCGGCTCGTCGTCGCCGGTCTCGTCAATCGACGGCCGCGATCCTAGATGAGGCGTCGGTGTTGTGTAGGAAGCCGTCGGGGACGGGTGTGCCCTCGACTGAATGGGCGACAGAGCCGGCCTCGGTCCCGGCTTCTGCCACAAAGAGCACTCCATGTTGTGGCTGCTGACAAGGTATATTTCCCGTAACTATTCGCGTGCTGTCTTTCGCATGCTAAACGTGAAGATCGATACAATGAGCAACTTCACTAGATTCTCCTGCATGCTGACTTGGATGTAGTGGTACATAGGATCCGAGCAGTGTTGCTCGTGAGTCGGCTTAGATGTAGTTTGCGAGTAGCTAAATGATGCTCGTATAAGGCTGTCCGTTGCTGTCGAGAAAGCACGGAGGACGCACCTCCGAGACCCTCGCCGTCAACATCGCTATGACCGACACTTTCCCCACACATTATAGGCTCGTCGTGTGAATGTTATGTTGCGAATTCGGTTTCAGGTTCGTCCCAACTATGTCGGGGAAGTAAAGATCTTCCTGGCGGCATTCGTCAGCAGCACACTGGCAGAACACTACAAACAACTCACATCTTCTCTTTGGGCGCGATCCAAGTCTTTCCACCATGTCGCCGGGTTGTGTTCAGGTCGGCCAAATAGCCTTTCGTGGCCTCCCGCACCCAGAATCTGTGAAGCTCTTAGTCGGCCAATCGCGGTTCAGACGGCGTGAATACTGCTCACAATTCATGGCACTGTTTCAACTGCGTCTCCTGGTCCAACAACTCCCCGTTTCTGTAGACGCGCCCCATGAACGTGTACAACCTCCCATTGAACTTGGCCAACTTTATGTCGAGCTGGACACATGCACTGACGCGGCGTTGATTTCAGGATTACAGATCTCTTGCTCATCTGTTCTCGCGCTGCTACCGGGCTTTCAGAAGATGGGCAGATGAAGGGACGCCGACGCAGTGGAGGCACATGTTTGTAGGCTCCCGCTGATCATCGACACGGCGACTCCGATACATACAACAAGCCGAATAAGCCCGTATAGATTGACACCGTCATCACGTATATGCATCATGCGGCTGTCGCGAGTGGAGGCACGGTAAACTTCATCGACNGAGTGGAGGCACGGTGAACTTCATCGACAGCTCGTCGAACTGCTCTGACTTGCGCGCGAGGTCGACGATCATCGGGTGGCTCGGATATTGTGCGATGAATTGGCTGCATACGATGAGTGGTGGGTGAGCGGAGGCAATCAAAACAGAATGATGAAGTGACTGACGACCACAGCTGCTCCGCCTCGTTCGACTTTGACTGAGTCAAGCCCGCCGCAACAGTCATTGCACCGAGCGTCTCCGCATCGGGCTTCCCCCCATGCTGGAGCACCGCCTCTTCGAAGTCGCTCTTCGCCCCGGCGACCTCGCCGCGGAGGAGGCGCGTGATGCCGCGCGCGGTGAGGAGGTGCGGGGACGTGAGCGAGGGGTTGCCTAGCTGCTCGTCGTAGAACGAGTTGCAGTCCTGGTAGCCGTCCTTGCCGGTGACCATCCCGATGAACGCCTCGACGAGCTGCACGAGCATGTCGTCGCCCGCCCACCGCTTCGCGCGCTCGAACTCCTTCCGCGCGAGGTCGGGCCGGTTGATCGAGAGGTATATTTGCACTGTGAGCGCGACGCTGTGGTATGGGCGGCGATGGGGTCAGTAGGGTGGATCTGCGTCACACTGTGGGCGGGGCGCATACGCTTCGAGGTTGTCCGTATTGCTCCCGACGCCAAGCGTCTCTAGAGCCTCCTCGACCTCGTTCGCGAGCGCGAAGGCGGTGCCCGCGAGCACGCGCACCGTCCCCCGTTCCTTGGGCGTCGCGTCCACGTCTTCGCCTTCGATCTCGACGCACAGGTCACGGAGCTCCTCCAGTGATGCCTCCTTGTCTTCCGGGCTCGGGGCGCCAACATAGCGCGCGAGGGCGGAGACGGCCTTCAGACTGACATCCTCCGCGTCCGTGGGTATGAGGCTCTGCACAGGCTTGGGATCGTCAAGGGCGATGTAGGCCCGCGCCTTGTACACGAGCGTTGGTGTGTAGTCGGGCGAGTTGGGATCCGGCAATGCGAGGTCGACGAGCGACTTGTACGCGCCTAGGGAGCGGGGCACAACGCTCAGTATGGCCCAGCGAGGTTCCACGTACGTCTCACTCACCGAGGAGGAACTGCTGCTTGACGTAGAAAAGTTCCGATGAGTCCATGATGACAAAAAAGCGAGTGAAGAGGTGTTTTAGCCGATATCGGGAGTTCTGCAAGCCTAGCTAGGAACTGGGATATTCTCTGGCCGTGCACAGGCCGCGGTGGAGGGTGTCAGGATGGGGTACGTATACGGGATGAGCGGCGCGCCCAGCCACAGGGATTGCCTTGTATGGCTAGGCGCGTTCTTTGCGCGCGCGTCCCTGTAATAGGGGCGCTTCCCCCGCACTCCCACTACAGCGACGTCGATGCGCCACACAAACACGGATGCCGACCGTGGTTGCGAGACACAGCTCATGAGGACAGCTTCGACGGCTCTTCGTCGAACGAACGGAACGGAAGCAAACTCGGAGCTCCGAGCCGCGTCGTGACGTCATCCCGATCGCGCATGTGACGCGACGACGACGCGTTTGAGTCAAGTCACTGCAACGGGACGGGACGCGTCGTGTCTTGGTTCTGCCAGTGGGCCGCACTTACTCTCTGTGCTACTCTACGTGCGCTGGATGCCCTGCTGTTGCGTGTGCTGCGGAGTGGAACAAACGGCGCGCGGACGACTCGGAGCCAGGGACACAAGGTGCGCGGCGTTCCCGACTTGCGAGTTTCGAAGGGAGCATGCATGGCCCGGGCAAAAGGGCAGAGATAGGCGCAGTTCAAGGCCAGTAAGAGCACGCGCGCACTTCTAGGCCAGTGAGGGTGCACACGCGCTTCATCGGCAGAAAGAACGGGAACCGTCGCGCAGGCAGACATCCGCATAGGTACGTGTCATGCACATCGCGTCACATTCAAGTACTGCTACTATAGCCACACCATGTACACTCGAATCTACGCCCCCTTCCTCGTCTCCTCCTCGTCTGTTGTCCAGTCTCCTCCCTTGCCCGCCCGCCGCACAACACCTGAAACCTGCCATTCCCTCGCAAGTTGCGCTCGCCAACCTGAAGTGTCCGCCCGCTACCGTTCGAGTCAGCATTGGTTCCATTCTGGTCCTAAATTGACGTATACTCACCTTCTCGACGATTCCGCCTTCCACAGCTGTCATTTTGCCTCCGGCATCTCCCCCCGCCGCCACCAGCCGACCGCGCTTGCACCAAACCACGCCCTCCGCCGTCTCGAGTCACAGCAGCTCGTATGGACTCGACGGACTCGCATGGGTCGCAGGCGGCACTCTCCAGACCTTCCCCCGTACCGAGCAGAGGACTTTACGGCGAACACCACCCGCGCACGGTAGATCAACGCCCCCAAGTCGACTTGTCTTCTGCCTCAAGAGGCCAACCGAGCGGATGCACGACGAGTTTTGAGCGGCACCGTCAATCTGACTCGAGCAAGGCCACGATCAGTGTCGCGTAGAACGACCCGCGCTCTGCTGCTCACCTTCCCTCCTCGTACTATCGGCCCGGCAGATGCGGTCTCCAGCGATTTCTGGGATTGGGCTCTACCTCCCGGCAGCTCCCGGACGGCCTGTCGCAGCATTCTCCGCCTACGCATGCCCGAGTCATCGTCCCAAGCGTTGAACGCTTAAAGTGATTGCGCGCGCAAATTCAGCGCCGATACGTTCTGTGGGATGAGAACCTTCTGATCGGTCGACGGTGAAACGCAGCCGCATGACCGACCTTGGCAGTATTCGGTGTGGTGCTAGCAGCTCAGGAGGAGAGGAGCGCGCGGTATCCGGAGAGCATCGCTGCCACAAGTTCCTCGAGTTCCGCTCGCACGTCCGCCACCCTCTTCGACGGCCTTCGACGGCTCGCGCTCTACTCTCGGGCAGCCAATCCGTGCACTTGTGGACAGGAGCACCCCTGCCGTCGGCACCCGCCACTGTGAACGTGCACTGTCCCTCCCGATCTAAAGATATACACCTGATCTGCGACTGAGAGCTGCACAACACTCACCTTCGCGCTCTTCTCGCGCTCCCGGCCCGGGGTCGCGGTCCGGAGGGCCCCGAGAGCTCTGCCAAACGAGCATACAAGCACTCGGACGTCGCACCGCAGCTCGCTACTTCGACGTCGACAGCTCGACCTCTGCCTCCCGGCAACTCCCGGACAGTCACCTACGGCATCGTCCAGTCTGGAGCATGCAGGGTAAGGTTCTTCGCGTCGAGCGGACCGCGTGTTCGCTCGCATCCCGTCGCATCCAAGTGGGGTGGAGCCTAGCCAGGACGGTACAGTGCGGCAAATGCGCGCGGGCGGGACGTCGCGCCTCCACTCTCCAGACGCTGTAGCTCGTGCATACGCGCATAGCTTGCCGTCCACCGTGTTGAACGCCAGCTCATTTTCTGCGCGACATGGCGCGGGAGATCAGTGGCTCGATCATGAAGGTGAGCTGCATAACTTACCTTTGCCGTATTCAGTGCGGCCGCCCCGTCTCTTCTCGTGCTCGCAGCTTGGGAGCGGTCTGCCTGCAATCTCTGCGAGCTCGCCGCCCTCTTTGACATCTCCCGGGCAGCTACCGTGCAGGTGTGGATGACAGCCCATGCCTGAAGAAATGCACCGGGTCAATACCTCGTATGCGACGGAGAGCTGCAGAACTCACGTTACCCGCTTGTCGTCCATCCGTCTTCGCGCTCTGCTCGCGTTGAACGTCCGGGAAACGCGGTCCGGGGGGCCCTGCTAGCGGCCTCTGCCAAACGAGCGTATACGCACGTCCGGCTTCGACAGCTCGAGCTCTGCGTCTCGGCAGCTCCCGGGCAGTCAACTGCGGCATCGCCCGGTACGAAGCATGCGAGCAAAGGTGTGTGCGTTCCCTCGCATCCCGTCGCCCATACGTTGCGCGACCGTCGTGCCACGCGCCTCTTGCAGGACGTCGTGCCCGCGGACGGAAAGACCGAGCGTTGTCGCTCATCCACTCTCTGGACTGAGCTGGGGAATGCGTGTGTCGACGCCCGGAAGCGGCTGCACAGGTGTCTGTTGACTCCGCCCGTTCGTCCTCTTGCCCGTGAAGCCCCCTTCATGGGCACCGATGGTATGTATACACGCGTGCAACACCCAGTACAGTAGCCACGCGTCATGTCAAATGCAAGTCAATCCCTAAGGCATTCAAGTTGTCAGTATGCAATGACACCTAAACTCACGAGATGGCAGGCAAATGTCTGGGTGTGTCGTCCTGCTACTAGGTTGTGCAGTGGCCCAGGTTGGACGCAGTAAGTTGTACTGCCCACATCCCATCTTGTGCAGTCTAATTACAAACCGGGGAAGAGACTCATCAATGAAAGCCCAGATGCTGCGAGAATAGACTCACACTTCTCTGTGTGTGTTGTCCCACATCTACTTGGTGCCTGAAGTATGATGTGATCCAAGTCCGTTGCTTGGAGTAAGTGAGACGGAGTGACGAGAATGGAGGGTGTGGCGAGTGAAGAGGATGTGGCTGCTGAGAGTACAAATCGATATTGACTACACTTACCCAAAAACAATGATATACAAACCTTCGCACACGGTAAGTGCTTGTATTCATATTCTGAAGGGTGATTACATGACTGCAGTATGACACACCATTCTGACACATGTGAGAAAATGGGTTGTCGTACCACTTCCTCAATTCCGCTCAGATCCTCGGACCTCGGTGATTGTGCTGCTCGGTTCTCACCTGGGCGAGAATGACTCCGGTGTCACTGACCTTGACACTCGGTCTTGTTCTCAGGCTTAGTTCAACTAGCAGGTGAGTCTAAACTATGGGAACAGGCCCTGTAACGGTGTCACTGACCTTGACACTCGGTCTTGTTCTCAGGCTTAGTTCAACTAGCAGGTGAGTCTAAACTATGGGAACAGGCCCTGTACGAGACAGATCATGCCCCAGACAGCTATTGCTGCCTGGAGTATAGTCTGTCTCATACAGGATATGTCCCCAGTATCATTGGATACCACAGCTAGACAGGTATTACTTACCTTACTCAATCATTCATGCATTTTCCGGCATGTCCGCGCATTGGCAGGTGCAAATCGCCAGCTAGGCGACATCAAGGAGCACTGATCATTCTGATAATTACCATAAGCATGGTTCCGTCGCAGGCAGGTGTTTCAGACATAATGGAGCACTCTAGAAGCTATGTGCCAGGCTCCTTGTATTACCTTCTGTGACGACGGGGTGTGACGACGGGGGCTTTGCGTCGCTGTACATATTGTGTACTCGTCCGAGTCGTGGGCATAGTGAACGACTCACGGGTGCAAGCAAGCTATGGCAGACTGAGACAACTTTCCCGATTTAGAAATGAGGCGCTTGCGACCCCGCCGGGGCCGCCACAGCTCAGCGCAATGTTGGATTTCACGTGCAAATGCGACGACGATTCGTCGACGAACCCAAGCTTGCTAGCGGCTGTAGGCAAACTCTTTTCACTGCATACACTCCACAAGACAACAAAACACGGCAGCATATATCAGGATTCTTATGTCTGCAACTACGACAACGACCCAGACTAGTTCTCGAACAGTTCGTCCGGGTCGTCCGCCAGCTCTTAGGCCTGTGCCAACCACCTCCCATGTTTCCTTTCAAACGCCTCCATCTCAGCATCGACCCACATGTCAACCTCCGGAAGAACGGAGAGGGCGTTATCGCGCCCCGGTGGCCGCAACAACGCGGCTTGTGATGGGTCCCTAGGTCGCGTGCGCCGGGATGCCCGCTTCCAAGCGGTGCGTGGTTTGAGGCTGTCAATTTCGGCTCGAGACGTGACGCGGACAAAGGTGAGTCTTCCCGAGAAGATCCTCGAGCGGGCGGCGTCCACCCTTGATGGCACTGAGATTCGTAAACGGAATGTCAGTCGGCCAACGAGCTGGTACCCATATCATTATAGTGCATGCGCGCTACCGGCACTCCGGTGGCTTCACCTGGGAAACGCAACAGAGTGAGCAGTGCGCTTCAAGGTGGGGTCTGGGTGCGAGCACGTACGCAGCCCGTTGGTCAGGACGGAGCGGAGAAGGCCTCTGCTCTTGGACAGCAGGGATGAGTAATGCGGCCGTCTGCGCACGGAGTCGATTGGACAGGCGAGAACAAGGTGTTGTACCATGTGTGCAGCAGTAGCGAGGGCGGGTGGGCGAGGGCGACAGTTGGGTCTCGTCCTCGCTCTCCCTGCATTCTCAATGTTCCCATGTGCCTGATACCTGGCAGGTGCGCACTCGCTGTCCCCGTTGCATCAGATAGTCCAACTCCCAGACTATCTGCGCGTCGTCGGAGTTGCGTGCAAGACTGCACCTGCAGCCCACATCTGTGGTACATACATCGATGAGTCGACGTCGTGGTGAATTGGCCCTGAAGACCCTACCCGCTTGCTAGTCTTGCCGGACGCATCGCCTCTGGCTCGCCGTCAGGGTCTTCGCGTGACGTAGCGACGTGCTAGTTGCTGCGCTAACTGCGGCAGTCTCTATTGCTTCTTCGTATTCCGCTGCCTTGGACATGCACGATCGCTGCACCGTTGACTACATGCCCAGCGGATACGTCTCATTATTGATGTACATACTGCAGGTTGTATGGACCCATTTGCTATGTGTTCTGACACATGCGGGAAGATGACCGGCCGGGGTCAGTACAGCAACTCCGGGATACGTCCGTGAAGAGGGACGTCGCATAACATGCGACTGGAGGGAACATACATTGTCCGAGCATTGCTCGAAACGTTCCACACCTCCGAGGTCGTGCTGTGCGGTGAGTACCTGCGACCCGTCCTGGCATTCACAATCGCCATTGGACTGTTCATCTGAGCAACAGTGCATGAAGCCGGGGGTGACCCACTTGCAAGTTGATGGCTGGCACCGATGCGGCATTTGTATGCCCTCATTCAAGATGGTTCTAGCTCGGCAAGAGGAGAAGAGGTCCCCCACATCTTCAGTATCGATAATGCAAATCATCGAAGCGGCGTGTTTCACCCGTACGTGAGCAGCTTCGCGCGTCGCATCGACCCTGCCCGGCCAGTCGGGACAATGCAGCCGGTGCGTTTTGACCAGACACATTCTTCCATGGGTGACACTCGGAGCCTAATGAGTGGATCTTGACGTTCCACACGTCAGAACCAGGGTGAGAAAGCGCACTGTCGACGTGAAAGCCGCATCCGGCCGTCCACGCGGCCGGGACGTACACAACGAACAGATTACCACACGTGTGTAGCGGTCCGGC
>MPVS01000521.1:787-13034 GCA_001931775.1 Fomitopsis pinicola
GGTGGCGTGAATGCTATTACAGCGGCGGGTTCGAAGTACAAGCTGCTGACGATTGCAGAGACACTGCCCTTGTCTAAATCTAAAACACTGATAGGCTCGATCACCGTCTGCGGTAAGCGTGTTTCCTCGTGGGCCTGGGAGGGGAGGAACTGTGGTAAGTGTTCTCGATATGTATTCTCTCTAGGATCTTCGGCAAGTGAAACTGCACTCTGTGTTCGTGTGGTACTGCACGGCGAGGCTACCACCCATGTCACGCCGCTAGCTGTCTCCCAACCAACTCTTCCAGCGACCATATCTTATGAATGGCCGCAATACATATGTGTATCCGTGCTTCCGGGGTGACGCTAGTTGAGTCGTGCCGCGCTCGCGAGTGAAGTCGTTCGACTGCTGTACGCAGACAAGGTATCGCTTGATATGCTGTCAGAGGAGGACCCGAGTCTACCTCCTCCAAGCGACAGCCCAGGCTAACCGTGACGGTGGGCTCCGGTGACACTAGCATCGGTATACGTTGATAGCTGTTACATTTGATATGAGTACGGAGTCCTGAATGTGCAAGCAGATTTCGCTATATACAGATGCAGTACACACTGGCAACTACACCAAACTTGAGTGCACCCTATCCCAGCTGTCTCCCCCGCAGAGATCGTCCCAACGAACCCGCACTGGGTGATCTTCCTCACGCTTCGAGATGCACAACGAGTTCACTTCACACAGGGGCCCTCGATACTCCGTCGGAACCCAGAGCACAAGCTCCCCCTGCGACGTGCGTATCCACCCGTCTTCGGGGATGCTTCCCGGTACCCTCTCGGGACCAAGAAGACCGCAGTCCAAGTCGTACTTCCACGGCGCCTTCTCCCAGAAGAATGCCTGGCTGTCCCACAGCCTAATCGCATTGTCGTGTCCCCCCGAGACGATATGTCTCCCGTCATGGGACACTGCAATACTGAGGATCCAACGTGTATGGCCTTTGAGGGGCCGGCCCATCCGGCGTCCGGTCTCCGTGTCCCAGGCGTGGATACACTCTTTGCCCGCGGAATATACCAGCTTGCCATCACCACTGAACGCAACGGACCAAACCTCGCTGTCATGCATCACGGGATCGAAGAGCTGCTGCCCCGTCGTGGCATCCCATACCCTGAGGCTCCTGTCCCATCCTCCGGTAACCAGCTTCGAGCCATCAGGCGAGAAGGCTATCGACTTCACATCGTATGAGTGGCCAGTGAATGGCTTGCCGATCGGTGTGCATCTCTCTGCGTCCCAGAGCCTGACCGTATTGTCCTCGCAGATACCGGCGAGCGAGCGACCGTCGGGCGAGTATACTACCATATCTATTCCGCTTGTGACTCCTTGGCAGGGCTCTCCCAACGGCTGGCCGGTACGTGGATCCCAGAAGCGCAGCGACGGCGGGACACTGTCGCCGCCGTCTCCTGCCGCAACTGCAAGCTTCTCGCCGTCGGGCGACCATGCTGCTGTATTGACATGGCTCCCGAACTTGCAGACTAAAGTGCGGTCCTCAACGTTCCAGATACACGTGCGCCCGCAACAGTCCCCCGAAGCCAGGAGCTTCCCGTCAGGCGAGAACTGTACGAATTTGATCCTGTTGTCGTGCCGCATTGGTGACTCTGTGTTGAGGCATTCGCCGTTTTGCGACCACAGGTATACGCGATCATCTTCTCCTCCCGATGCAATTAGACTATCACCGACACAGAATGCAACTGAAACTACTCTGTCGCTGTGTCCACGCAGCGCTGAATTGGCAGGCTTTTTCATGACGGCAGGTATGTCCAGAAGTGTTACGTCCCGTGCGCCGTAAGACACGACACCGCGGGTCCCATCCGGAGATAGGGCAATGCGTGAATAGCTCCACCACGCGGGTTCGCTGAGGTGTCTGTCGAAAGACTCATCGGTTCTTGCATCCCACACGCGGACACGCATGCCTCCGATCACGCCTTCACACACAAACAACATGAACCGACCGTCGTTCGTGAAAGTCAAGTCGGACCCCCATGCTCCAAAATCCCTCTTCATGGCTCCCGTGCGACCATTCCAGGTTATGACACGCGGTTCGCGAGAGCTGGACGCTAGTGTGGCGCCATCAGGAGAGAAGGCAAGCGTACAGATACCACGGCCGTGGCCAGTCATGGGCGCTTCAATGAGACTTCCGGTCTTCGTATCCCAGAGACGGATTTTGCAATCCTGTGATGCGGCGGCAAGTCGCTTGCTGTCAGGAGAGAACGTGATAAATGTGATCGCATTTGCACTATCTCCGGCGAATAGGCCTAGGGGGGACTTGAGCTCCCAAGATTCAACATCCCAGATGCGGACCAAGCCGTCCACGGAACCAGTTGCAAGCCACGAGCCGTCTCTCGAGAAACTCAAATGGACCACCGGTGAGCCGTTGTCCACCGTGCACTTGAGACTCCAATCGTGACCGTCTGTGCCCCAGACACAAATCGTTGAGCTGTCATCGTGGGTTGAGACGAGGATATCGGCAACCGGGGAAAACGCGGCAACTTTGACAGCACTACGTCGGTCACTAGGAGTGGGCGGCTGCTCCCAGACGATGCGTCCGGTGTGCATGCTGAAGATGCGTACAACACCTCCCTTACCACAAGCAGTGAAGAAGCTCCCGTCACGTGAGATAGAGACAGTGCGGACGGCATCTGGAGGTTTGATGCGGCGCAACACGAAGGGAGTTTGCTGAATGGAGTCCCGTAGGATCTGTCCGAGCGGAAACTTTGGCTCCCAGGCCGCCCGGATCTTCAGAGTCGTGGACAACCATGGGAGAGTCGACAAGTATAGATGCGGGGTGCTCAACTCGATGACTGAGTGGAATTGATCGAGAAACCCCCGCAGTTCGGCCGCCATGCCTAGAGTCGCCGTTTCGATCTGGGGCTATGGAATTTGCAGTGTCAGTCAGTGGAACAGATATTCATGAAATCTGCGTACGAGTGCACCAAGTATCATTCGAACGAGCACCGAGCGGGCGACAGCCAACTTGCCACTGATGCTCATGACCTCGAGCCAATAGAGGGCGCGCTCAGTGCATAGAAGGTCTGTGATCATCCCTGTTATCGTCTCTCGGTGTTCTGCCTCGCTGCGAGTGAGTATCCCAGACTGAATGGTGTGCTCGAGCCAGAACATCGAGCTGTAAAGTAGCTCGTGCGAGATGTAGGCTTTCTTGCGCTCCTCGAAGTCCGTGACTTCGGCGTTAGGTAGAAAGGATGTCTCAAGGTGGCAGATATTGAACTTCAGCCCGGTCCGTTCGCCTTTGTCTGCCGGCAAGCACCGTTTCCGATTCCGCGCCCCTGATTCCATGATCTCTAGACAGCCCGTTGCCATGATGGTATTGAGGTCCTGCTGACTCGTATAGAAAGCCTCCCCACACCGAGTCACATTGGATGAAAAGTCAAGAAACGACGTGTGGTACACACGAACGCCGCTGCCATTGATAATGAGGACTGGTGAGAGGAGCTGCAGGATTGTATCGAACTCAGTGCGAAGCGCAGATACGTGGGCTGGGAGGAATGCATGCAGGGCAGAGGAAGGAAGGGGCTCGTTTGCTGACGTTACGAGGATGAGACCAATGACGAGGCGAACGATATCTCGAGAAGTGGTGGATGAGCCCGCAGCGTTCTCCAGCACGACACGATAGATACTGTCAAGCGCCGATTCGGATTCAGCAGCTCCTTGCATATTCAGGATGTTTCCCAGGACATCCAGTTTCCCAATCCTAGTTTCCACGAGGACTTGGATGACGGTATGAGCCCAGATGAAAAGGCCCTGTGACCTGTCGACAAGACTGGTGACATCACCGTCGTCAACATATGGGTGAAGCTCAGCCAGAGGCCCGTCGAACTGCGAGCGGAGATAAGAATGGATGTCGTTGCGCGCGTCGTACAGGAAGAGATCATGCCGTTCCTTTAGTTCACCGAGCGGAGTCAGCGCAACTCGGATCTCCGGAAGGTCGCGACTTGTCACGATGAAGCGAACCCAATGAGTGCTCTCTACAATCCTCGCGAGGGTCCGTGCCACCTTCACGCTATTGCTGCACTCGTCGAGCGCGTCGATGACTACAAGGGCGGATTCCGATGTTTCATTGTGAACCACGCCTTTGAGAGGCTGGATGAGGAGACGATTGACTTGCGTGTCGAGATCCAAATCAATTAAAGTGTCGACCTCTCGAAGTTGTTGAAGGAGCTGCTCTCTGAACGTCACGTTGACCCGCGCGAGGTAGAACGCGATGGCCCAAAACAAGCGAACACCGTTCCGCCGGGAGTCCTGATCCCGTTTACAGAAGAAGGATCCTGCGAGTTGTCCCGCTAGCATATGGCAGACCGAGGCCGCAATGGTGCTCTTGCCGCAGCCTGCGACGCCGTGTAGCCAAAAGAGCCGAGGCGACATAGATCGTGTGGCAAGGCTCTCGGTGTCTTGGGGAGGAGGTGCGCCGCAGAACCAACTCCTGATCGCGTCCAAGACGCTCATGCGAGTTCCTTCGATGCAAGCCACCTTGCCGTAGAAGCGGCTGTCGTCAGGCGGGAGCAACTTGGCAAGCAACCTCTCGTTCTTCTCTTCATCGTCGTTGTGCCCTAGAACCTGGACATCCTGGTGTATGGCGGCAACCTCGAGGCGCACGGTGGACACCCCTTCTTTGACGTCGTCGACGCCGTTCTGAACCTCGGTGATGCCTCCTCGCACTTCGACCAGGAAGGCCTGTGATATAGCACCCTTGTGCTGCTCTAGCTCTTTCTCCAGCTCGATCACAGACTCGCGTCGAACAAGGGTAGCAGACATACTCCACTTGCGCGTAGAATAGCAGTTCTTGATCTCTTCCGCCGTCCGGATCATGAGGCTAATGAGCTTCTCGAGAGCTTTCTGGACGTGTTCGGAGCTGAACACTTCATTGGCCATCCTGGAAGATTCGAGCTGCTCCACCAGTTCTGAGGCAAGTTTCACCAACTTCCCATGTGATGCGGGAATGTCGGTAACTCTCTGCAAAGGACTTAAGCTTGATAGAACGCAGGTGAACTCGGACACCTTACATCAAGGATAATTGAAGCTATCTTGGATATCGCTTTCGCGGCAGAATTAAGCTTATGCGATGATGCCGTCAAGCCATGTATAGCATAAGACACTCAGTTAGACGCACCTCGGATAAAGCCTCGCCGACCTGGCTAAGCAAGGCCAATTGCTTTGTACCGATCTCGAGGATATCCATCATTCCTTGTTTCGAGTCTAGAGCATGCATAGCTTCCTTGAGTCGTGCGTCCGCCACTTCGGCTGCCTGATGTCGTATTAAGAAATGCCGTATCGGGGTGTCCGCAATACTGACCGTTACGACGGAGCCGAGCTCTAGAGTGACACTCATGCCATACTCTGAGCACAAGGCAACAATCAGCCACCATCGCACACTGCATGTGAGGGGCTTACCGTTAGGAAAGTTAATCTTGGGCTCGAACTGTCCCTCTGACCCAAAGATAGATGACAGAATCACGGCAGGACCCCCGCTCTTCCGCTTTAGTCTGTCCTTTCGCAGTACTTGCAGTGTTGCCCGGGTCGAAGGGAGGAGTAGGAAGCTGTGACGTAGCGACGGGTAGCGTTATAAGGATTTGTGTGTACAAGTCATTGAAGAAACATGAGCTCACGTATCACAGGTCACGACTGCGTCCCTCGCTCTCTCGACTGTTTTGAATTCTTCCTGTGTACCAGACTCATGCGTGACTATGATGTGGAACTTCGAAGCTCGCTGACAGCCTGCAATCTTGACTGCTTTGAGTTCAAGGTATCTGAGAAGCGCATCAGCAACCACTTTTGCGAAACGAAGGCAGAGTACGACTCACCGATGCATTGTCTGAGTTTGGCAGAGTCAACATATACTAGCGGGACACAGTAGAATGGGTACGGGGGAACATTCAGCTCATGATCACTTCCTGTGCACGATTCAATCCGGCGTATTGTCGGTAAGGGTACGGAGTGTCAAATCCGCATTGAATCGGTGGTCCAACTTCACGGCACACCTTTGCTCAGTATATCAGATGTGACCCGCGAGATAATCGTTTGGCGCGGTACCCATCAGCCGATCCCACCATTAGTAACCATATCTGTAGATGGGCACGTACCAGTGCAGGTGCTTATCGATACTAATTGGAGACGTATACGTAGGCTATCCACGGGGAAGCCGCTACTTAGTAGAATCATCCACCAACCGCATTCTTGATTGTTGGTCTCCCTCAGCTCCATGTCCTGCGAGTCGGGATCCTCATCTGGCTCGTTGGGTGCAAGAATCCGCCCCAGCGGTGCTGCTGTATACCTTCTATTGTATTTGTCAGTGGGCGCCGGATGCGAGTATCAGTGAAGGATCAGTGAGAGAGCGCTGTCACGCACCACATGGTATGCGTGTGTTGCGTGGCTGATCCCTTCTCATCCTCCTCCTCCTGGCCTAGAGCTCGCCTAGCCCCATCAAGATTTCCACAGGTAACAAATTCGAACTTGACGCATCGCGTACGGATACTTGGAGACCCCCGAATGGGACCGAGTCTGGGGTATGCAGAAAGTGACGGTGGGTTGATTCCCTGGGAGTCGAAACTCCTCGGTCACTACGCCCATGTACGTAAGGATCGATAGAAAGTCTGCGTAGCATGGAGTCGATTGACCGGGGTCTCCCCTGTCTACGTTCAGTGCCGCGGCTTGCACGCACGGTGCTGGACATAGACTAATCTGGTTCATCGTGAACAGCGAGGCGGACGACACGTTGAGGGCGGGCGAAGTGGGCTGCGGGCTGCCAGCGTGGAAGCTCCGGGCCATTGTGGACGAGTTCGTGGATGGAAGACTCGCCTACAAGGCGTCAGTGGCATTCGGACGGTTCGGCTAGCGCACGTACCTCCCATGAGAGCGGCGAATTGATACCATACATGCCAACCATGTTCCCCATGCTGTTCATGCCGCCCGTACCGCCGCCACCTTTCATCATCATTGCGGCCGGGTTAATCGTTCCTGCAAGGTTTGAGCACGTTGAACCGGTCGCGTCGCGCACTACTCACTGTTCATGCCACCCCGCTCATATGACCTTCACCCATCCCTTTCATACCTTGGTGCGGGGTTGATCCCGCCGCCTTCCATGAGTAGCTGTAGGTGGACGCCGTCCATGCCCTGTTTCTGTTGCCGCACCATCCGCACCATCACCGCGGGGCTCGCCCCTGCCATGCCCATGTTCCCCATCACACCTCGTCATCGCCCTTGCCCATACTCGCGAGGCGCACTGGGTTGATCCAGCCCTGCGTGGGCTGCGGCGAGCCCTGCGCGCTGGACTGGCTTGGTGACGAGTTCATCGTGGGATCGGATCAAGTAGTGTTCGAAGAACCGATGGAAGCTGAATGGGAGTTCTGACAATTGACGTCGGCACATACTCTGGAGCAATAGCGGCGGTATGCGTCGAGAGTTGCGCACGCACCGCTTAGTAGGTCATGGACGCGCAGTCAGCGCGCGCCGACTCTCCGCTCACGAGTACGACGACGAGCTTGTTGGGTTGCACTTTGCACCAGTAACTGTGCGTGTTTGCGTTAGCGCGGGTTCATACAACACAGCCAATGATGGAGCGGCGCGGAGACAGACATGTAAAAATGAACGATATCAACGTGCCAACGCAATTCCTTGGGTGAAGGGACGCCGCGCAAGGACACCTTCACAAGCAAGCAGCCACAAAACAAGAATATTTCACGAACGCGCAGTATTGTCTTTCCAAGCGCATATATCAACGACTTTGGTTGAAGGGCAGTCTCAATTTCAGAGCGCACGGAGAGCATCAGCATCGCGCCAGCGAGAGCGAGACGTGCGCGGTAGCAGAGGTGCGAGTCAGGGAGGCAGCCGGCAAGGGGGTCATTGAACGTTCGAGAGGTCATATCAAGGCCTGTATGCTGGGTTATGCGTGCGGCGTCGCCTTTTTATGAATCAGCGCGAGTCACAATTGTCGGACAGGTTCGAGACATCAGACATATACGCATCGGTACGGCGCGCACAGTGTAAAGACGCGAGGGAGTCTCGAGAGCGCAGAGGAACGGTGTCGACGCGCTCTGCGAGGAGAGGTCCGTATTGTGCAGATGCTCAAGATAGGTTGCTTATGTATCTTTACCCGTCACATCCTGTCGCAGCAGCACTCACTAGGGACTGTGGCATGGCGACTCTAGCCTTTGCTTGCAACTGCGCCCATCCTTCGAGCTCCGGCCTCCCGCCGATGAGCCCTCCTCGCTTCCTTCATGTGTAAGTCTCGTGAGCGAGACTGGCAGGCTCTCTCGCGCGCCTTGGGCGTTCAGAATGGATGTCGAGACGTCCTCCGAGAGTCATACTATACGGGTGTAAGTAATGCGAGCCAGAAGGAACAAGATACGGGGCACTGACCCTGGTGTTATGCGAGCTAGAATGATGGCGGAGAGACTTCACAGGGTAAGCAGTTCCCAAGATCTTGCGCATACGTGCTACAGCAGAGTTTTCTGCGTCCGGTGAAGACGACTGTGAGCGGGCCATCCTGGTCTCGGCCGACGGGTGCCTCCGCCAGCAGATACGAGTTACTTACTACTCTCGTATTGATGCAGAAACGAACCGTGGCACTTTAGATAAGTTAACAACCAGCTCCAGCCAGATCCAGTGTCAGGGGCCTTGCCGAGTGTACGGACTACAAACGAGGTGCGAGGTGGATTCGATTCAAGTTGCGGCAGCATGGTGTCGGTCGTCCTCCAATGAGCATTGTAGGTAAGTGTGAGGCAGCAACTTTGCAGTGTACTGCGCATGCGACGCCGATGGCGGAGCGGCTAAGCGAGAACGCGCTGACTAATCTTCCTTCAACAGGCGCTAAAGCCTCCGCAACGAGTCGTAGTCGACTCGTCACGGTGTCCTCCTCGGAGGCTCCTGTACATAACTTACCTGAGCTTGGGCAGTTGCCCATATATCGATCGCCTTCGAACGCTACTCTATTCGTTGTTATCGGCTCACGTCTTCGAATCTTCAATCGCAAACTAACCAAGTGACACGCGGTCACCGCAGGTGGCCCTTCGGATAACGCGCCTGGCGTCCTCGTAACACGCGGGGGTCTTCAATGCTACTTAGTAGTAGTCTCCATGGCAACTTGGAACGGGCCCGGTGTTATGTTTGGTCAGTACCACACATCCTCATGTTATGATATCATACTAACCTTTCGCGGTACTTGCATTGTCGGTCTATGAGACTCGACTTTATCGATGGAATTGCACAATGCAGCTCGTTCAGTTGTTCCAAGCTTTGTGCTGCGTGGACACAGCTCCCATTGTCTTCCGCTGGAAGGTAAAAAGCATGTCTCGCGTGCAGCACCATAAGGGTCCCAAGGACCAGGTATATATGATACGCACAAGCTGAACTGTCTGTCTCCCTTCTCTGACCTTCGTCCCGTCCGTAGAGGGCGCCACGAAGTCTACCCTCTTCCACATTCACGTCTTCCGCTTCGTCCTGTTACCCGCTCTAGATGCCACACATGCCAGACAACGTGACTGCTCTTCAGTTACCACCGCTTTACGCGAACCTAGAGACACAATGGGCGTCCATCGAGGCACGCATCGACCAGATCATGACAGAACCGGGTCAGACATCCTACGCGCAGAGCATAAGCATCTACACCATCATATACAACTACTCCACCTCGCTCGAAGTGACTGGCGTACCCCTGCCCTTGCTGAGTTCCGGTCCAAGTGAGTCCCCTTGATCTGTTAATCCGAATTGTTATTGAATTTTTATTCACGCTAGCCAACGCCCAGCTGCGGTGCGCAGGTCTCTACGACAAAATCACTCGCTACCTTGTCGTTCGTGTGGGTGAGATTCAGAGCGTAAGTGTGGAAGAATGCACCCGTTTCCACTCGGTGACCCTCGCTATCTAGCACTCTGACTCGCTCCAAGGTGAAGCCCTCTTGCGATATTACACGCAGGAATGGGAGCGCTACACCGCAGGTGCCAAGATTATCAGCTCCTCCTTCGCATTCTCGGGCCTCAAGTACTGGGTGGAGCACGAACGAGATAAGAGCAGGACGGTGGTATACCCTGTCTACACGGTGTGTCGTGCATCTAGTGTATATCTTCTCTGTACTAATCGGGATTTGTAGCTCGCTGTCGTTCAGTGGAAGCAAAACTTCTTCCTTCCCAGAGTCTTCGACTTGAAGGATGCTCTGCTTTGTCTACTCGAACGGCAGCGACAGGGCGAGACGATTGACCGGACATTGGTCAAGGCGGCCGTTGATGCCTTCCTGGCGCTCTGCCTGCCAGGCGACAATGATAACAAGATGATGCCATACAAGGTACGCCTTCATCACCTCGAGGCACTTTTCCTGGATGCAGCGGAAACAGACCACTGCG
Source organism: Fomitopsis pinicola (assembly GCA_001931775.1). Taxonomy (NCBI): domain Eukaryota; kingdom Fungi; phylum Basidiomycota; class Agaricomycetes; order Polyporales; family Fomitopsidaceae; genus Fomitopsis; species Fomitopsis pinicola. Next base: position 11,159 of record MPVS01000521.1, read on the forward strand.
AAGAAAAGTCAGAAGCATTAGCCGTCGACAATAAGACCACCGCGTTCCTTGAGGCGGAGGGGTGGTTGTGGAGCGAGGGCGTACTTGAAGTGGTGCAATGGTGAAGACACGCGGAGGACAACTTCGACACGTACTATTGTAGGCAATCCTATCTGTATATGCTCCTTTGTCAGTCAGACGAGCGTGGTTTCAGGTGACGGCATAGAATGAGCGACTCTGAAGCAACATATGGGTAATCGATAACTGATTGCCGTGCCCATACCTCTGACCGTGGAGGCAGAACTTAATTATCCACCTATGCCCCAATCACAACAGCTCCCGGGCATTCTCAACTCATCGCATTACTCGAATTCCAGCCAGAACTTGGGATTGCCATATCCCGCTTGCGACTCGACGCGTAACACGCGTAACATGAAGATTCCACTTATAGCTAGAGCCTCGACGCGCTTGCGTGCATACATCGAAAGAGTAGAGTGTCGGCTTCCGCTGTTGATGCAAGATCGGTCCTTTACGCGACCGCTGCGCTTGATAGCAACGACAGAGCGAACGGCCACGATCCCGGTCCAGTTTCTGGTGGCGTAGCGCATATGATCACGCAGCGCTCGCGGCAGCGTCGTCGCTGCCTACAACTGGAGTGGAGAATCACAATTCGTTGGCTTTGAGGGCTTTCGTATGTTCATCTGGTGTGGTCGTGAGAGGGTGCATGACGCTCACCTTTTTTACTCTCTTGAAGCGGACTTTCACATTTGCACCGAAGTGTTCATAGATCAAGGGAAGAGCACTACTAGTCCAGCATCAGTACATCACCGTGACTTCGTGTGCAGTGTTGATATACCAGCGCATGCGTCAAAGTGGGATCAACATCCTTGAAGTGGAACCTCAGGCGGTAGCCTGAGACACTGCGAGGAAGTGCTCGTCGGCGACATACTTACGATTGCATGCGAACGACACAAAAGTCAATTCATTGAAGCGCTGGCAACGGCCGCGGCTTAGTTTAACCAGCCAAGGATAGGCGAGATAACTTGGAGGGAAAATACCAGTGTGGACTTGTTCTCGTATCAGGGCTGTAGTGGGAGCCCCGTACCGAACTGATCCTTCAAGTTAGTTGGTAGTCCGCTAGACAGAAACAGCACCGAGACGCTGCTGCTAGGTCCCTGCATGCCGCCCAATAAGTCTCTGGTAGAATGGGATGGTCAAGTACATGTGACACGAGCAGAAAAAAAAAGTGGAGAATCTCTCACCATTGCTCCGACCTGATACAGAACTTTCTCCTCTGTGTCCGTATTGGGCTGAACTGCAGGCGCGTTACGTGGTCATGAGCCCTATTACAGTACTTTGCACTCCCTTTTACTGTCACTGTCAATGCATACCTGGACGTGTATTTTGACACATATGGGGGCTTCTGCCAGATGGGTGACGTTGTAAGCCTCAGACCTTTGGCGAGTCGTGGCGGCGTGTTGGACGTTAATACCCCTCATGAGAAAGTAGCGTATTAGCTTCGAAGAGGGTCATCCGGCACTGTACGCGAAGGCTAGTATGAGTCCTGCAATGTAGACAGTAACCGCAACTGTCGACCGTACAGCACAACGCTGTGTTGAACAATAGAGAGCGCCTAATAAGGCAGCCGAGTTCACACACCGGCACTCCGGGTAACAGGAGTATCACATGCAATGTAGATAGAATCACATGCATCGGGATTGGTATTAGTCAGGTACTATACAGTAGATTAGTCATACGGTCTCCTACATGTATATAAGGACCCCTGTAGCGTAGCTCAATCCCAAGTCGCCTACAAGCAACTTTGTGTGCATCAAGCCTCACAGCAACCCAACCAGGTAAGACAGCGTCCCGCTACACTGCGTAAGATAGCCTGCTC
>MPVS01000524.1:645-25132 GCA_001931775.1 Fomitopsis pinicola
CCAGATGCAGTAGACAATCCGAAGGGCGAGTAGGGTCCCGGCGTTTGGGCATCAGGAAAATCCAATTCCCCTAAATAGAGCGGATGAGAGACAATAATGCCTATTGGTGTACAATCTGGCCGATTTGGATCATATTAGTGTCATTAGGATTTAGGTCTCATTACGTTGCTGGTTCACTAAATAGAGATAACAGGAGGATGCTGAGAGACCATTATAACACAATAAGATACAATTCAAAGGCAATGATAAACATTGCAGCAGTCTTTATATTCCGCTAAGGCACTCATGCGATGCTTTCGGACAACAGTCCAAGGTCATATTAGATAGAGTGTCTGCTATAAGTGAGAACTACTAGAGTGGCTAAACTCGCTAATGACCCATTGGATTGACTCCATCTCAAAAGTATGTAAAGAGGCAAAGGCCCGGGTGTGATTAGTAGAGATCAGAAAGATGGTCATTAATCTATGTATGCTAGTTGAAATCAATAAGCTCGAACGCTCCATCCACGACATCATCAACATCATTGGCACGTTGCCCGCTTAAGACAAGTCAGCAACCCCATTAGAAGGATGCCAAAAAGACAACATACCAAATCGCAGTCAGGATATCAGACATTAGCCGGTGGTACTTCTCAGGAGCTTCCTCACGCATCCGCCCGAGCAAGTTCATATGAGCCTTCCAGACGTTAGCAAATGTCGTCGCTGAAAACTTGATGACGTGATGGGAGCCAGTATCCCACTCACGCAGTGCTGCATATATCTGAAAAACATTGAGAATCACGAGATATATGCGAAGAGCGATACTTACCGCAGTAGCTGCAGTAGCAACCATACAATCAGAGATCTCAGGCTCGTCAGGATACTTGTCAGGAAGGCTTGATTCGAAAACGTCCTTGTGGACGATGCCGACGGAGCCTGAATGCTTGAAAAACACATGCCAATGGTCTCGACAATGAGGTCATGCTGGTATGGCTTTGCCGTCTCCACACGACCCTGGGATACATGAGATCATAAATATGAACAACACGATAAGATCGCACCTCAGCATCGCCCGGGAAGATATATTTCTGCTTGACCATGAGTGATGCGACACGCTGCGCCGTGCGCACCGTGTTGCGCCGACTGAGTCCATATGCACTGGCAACTTGACCACTGACAACATTCCGTATTGCATTGCGTATGTTACTGACCCGTTGGTTCGGCTAGAGACGTCAACACGGTCAGCGGCATCACCAAAGAGAAGCTGTAAGGCCCACCACTTGTGCTAGCGCTTTGATATACTGAATATCCTTCCTGGCACGACGCGCAACGTCGTTGAAGCCTAGGGCCTTTGCGCAGTCATAGATCTGCTGCCGTATGAACTCGGTTTTGCTGCGCGGCTCAGGGAAGGCATCAATGAATGCGAGGTGATACTCGACACTCTTGATCGACTGTCGCAGCAGCGTCTGGATAGTGCTGTTCTGCTCGGTCAAGTGCCGTACCTTTCCTGACCGTGGCAGGACAAGGCAAGTGCGTGATGGCCAGTTGTCTTCAACCTCACTGTTTGGTGCCAAGATAGCTACTTTTTGACGGTGCTCTTCATCAGGCTGGCATACTGATAGCGTGTTCTGATCCCTCCGTCGGCTGCTAGTAGACTTCGCTCTATGGCTAGGCTTCATGGCCCTGGTGCGCGGCGTCACGACGGTGGCATCCTCAGGCGTGTTGTCAGATGCACGGCCTGCTTCACCATCGCTTGTCCATTGCGGCTTCTGCTGTACGTTAGAGGTAGTCCATATCAAGCCATATCAAGCAAAAAACTCTTGCTCGTATGCGCGCCGTCGAGCTGTTGCTTTTGGTCCCAGTGAGTCTTGCACCTGCATATGAACATTAGGCGGTAAAGGGCAGCATAAGCTTTGTGACGATCTCCGACTTCAGCTGTGACGCACCGTGATCCTGGTATGCGGCTGCGATTCTATGCTGAGACGTGGGTCAACTGCAGACTTGCGGCGTGGTGGGACGCGTGGAGGTGGAGGAACTTCCTCATCCGAGCTAGGGCTAGAATGCGACAAGGTGCGGTGTCCTGCCGCCCAGCGAGGCCTCTATGACCCCGATTCTATGGCAGTATTCCATTGTGACGGTACAAAGACTCACCTCTTTATCGAAAGCCCTTTTCAGTGCATCCTCCGAGAGATCCTCTAGCCCATCTCCACTCTCTTCGCTCAGCTCACCATCACTTGGCTCCGAGCCATGACTGCTTTCTTCATCCCCGCTTTCAGGTTCCTCTGAGTCGTCATCTTCTTTGTTGCGGATGATGCTGGGCTGCTCTTCGTCCGGCGACTCGGAGCCACGAGCACCAATGCTAAAGTTCTCCGAGTTCTTGGCTGCAGCCATAGTGCGCTTTGAGCTCTTGGTGTCCCTGGTAAGCAGGAACGACTGACTTGGATTCAAGGTGTGTACATTGTTGTCTTCATCGGAGTCGTATGCGTCTGCCGGTAATACTAGACGGGTGCGAATTGGAGTGAGGCGGGCGTCTAGTAGGCATGAGTTGTTAAGACTCAGACACGTCCAACGACTTGGAAGATAAACAGATCATCGCACATTTCGGCTCAACACGGTGACGATCAACGCTCTCAAAACCATGGAATCCTTCAAGATTCATACATGTGAGCCTGCCGTGAAGAGCAATTGAAATAGAGACTGACCTTGTCCCTGGCTTCTTCCAGCGGAATGCCGGCCGGGAGTCTTGTCCTTATTTGAAGGTGTGTTCGACAACTCCCGGCTCCTCCGGTCAGTGTGCTGAGCCTCTAGTTGCTCAACAGCTAGATTGATGCATCAGGAGTCAGGACACGGTACACTGGACAACTATAGAATAATGGTAACTGACGGTCTGTGTGTTTGATTCGCTTTGTAGCCTTCGACTTTGACTCTTCGATGTGTCCGGAACCAGCATCATCTGGCGGACTGAGATGTCGCTTCTTCCTTGAGGAGCTCGATACACCGCGTAGCCAGGCTGGATAAGTACAGATAAGTGACCATTCCATTCCCGGTGATAGTAATATGTTCTCACCTGGATCTTCCAGAGCCTTTGTCTTTGCACGACGAGCCGCTAAAACGTCATAAAGATAAGTATAGATGAGTACAAGTAAAAGAAAGAAATAGGAAGCTTTTGCTGACGACGGGATGATCCAGGAAGATCAGCATCCCCGGCCTCTTGCTCGTGGACAGAGCGGCCAGAATAATGCACAACGCGTCTTGAGATAGCAGCTTGCTGAACAGGTGAGAGACGACCGAGGTTGTTACGCATATTGGTGAGTGTGATTAGTGGGGTAAAGGGTACGAGATTGACGTTCAAGTTGCACTTACAGTAGGAGGGAGGGAGGTATAGAATAGAGGTCAGAGATGAAGTCTGACGTGTCAGGCGCGGCCAAGCAGAAGTCGGGGCAGGCCGCAGCACGCATCTTCGCCGGACCGGGCTTGCATCCCACACTTACTCCAACACTGATCTTGCTTCATCAAGCTCTTCAAGTCTTCTGTTTTCCCTCCGGCCATGGTTCGCTGTGAGGCTTGTGGCGAGCCGGTTGGTTTCAATGGCTACGCACAACATATCCGGCTGTCAACCAACCCACGATGTGCAGCACTCCGAGCGCAAATCGACAATTTTCCTCCCTATCGGTTCGGACTCCAGCTCAAGTGATAGCGACTCAGACACGCATCGGAGCCACTCAACCCACCCCGAAGATGGACACGATAGCCATGAATCCCAGCAATCTACAGCAGAGGAAGTAGCTGGGGAAGATGACGCAATGGATGTAGACGTGCTCCCCTTCCAAGGTGACTTCTTTGGTCACGATTATGCGGAAGCCGACTTTGACTGATTTGACGATGATGACGACGACGTGGATGGTCCGGCTCCTGTCTTGCGGGCCTGAGGATTGGGGTGAGTGCGCTACATTATTCAGATCATACCAATGTTACCGAGCAACGTAGGTGACTTTGACGACGACTATGAAGATATCGAGGATATTGGGTGGGAGCCTGAGCCCCCACCACTGCATCCGGAGCTCCCTCCTGACGTCTTCGCCCGCGATGATCAACCTTCCGACCCGGAGCTGCAGGAGATGACGCCTGAACAGCGCCGTGATGCTGAAGAGAGCTTACGCAGAGTTGCGGCGAGGGATATATTTCATGCATGGGTTCTCCTTGCGTACCTACCTACCTCACGTTTTGAGCATATAACCAACAAGTCAGCCCGCCGCCGCATCGTAGCAAACGTTTACCATGCCTGCTTGCACCGGATCCTTCGCCCGTTGAAGTCCGCTGGCGAAGATGGTACGAAAATGAGCAGCGCAGATGGCGATGTGCGCCGTACGCATCCTCTCGTTGCCGCCCTTGGCGTGGATCACCCCGAACAGCTACTTAACACAGGCCAGAAGAACGGGGAATGTCCAACCTGCGAGGTTCCAATGGACGCGCTCAGTGACTTTGCGAGTGACTACCCTTTCCATGACCTCGAGCGCATACTAGAAGCTTTGAAACTCGCTGACGGAGATGGGACTTCATTTTGGAGGGCTTGTCGGGAGGCAGGCATCAAGCCTCTTTACCATCCATGGTGGCAAGACTTACCGTACTGCGATCCCTTCCGCGCCATAACACCTGATGTTCTGCACCAGGTTCTGCAGGGCATCATACGATGATCGCATGGGTCATCAAGGCCTACGGGGCGACGGAGATCGACGCGCGATGCCGCCGCATGCCGCTGAACGATAACGTTCGTCACTTCAGCAAAGGCATCTCCCGACTGTCGCGACCGACAGGCCACGAGCACGCTGATATTGCGCGCATTCTTCTCGGCCTCATAGTTGATCTTCCCCTTCCGGGTGGGCAGTCGCCTGTGCGTCTTGTACTCTCAGTTCGTGCCATGCTCGACTTCTACAACCTCGCACAATACCCGGTCCATACCCCGAAGACGCTCGAACTGATGGACAACGCACTCCGCCGCTTTCATGCCAACAAGGAGATTTTCATAGACCTCGGCGTGCGTTCTAACTTCAATCTCCCGAAACTACACTGGGTAACGAAGCACTGGCGGCCCACAATCGAGCAGCTGGGTACGTCAGATAACTTTGACACTCAGAATACCGAGCGTCTACACATCGACTTCGCAAAATCAGTGTATTGCGCCTCGAACCACAAGGACGAATTCAACCAAATGACTCGCTGGCTAGAGCGCAAGGAGAAGATCATCCAGCACGAGTACTACGTCGCTTGGCGGCTGCGTGGTGGGCCCTCCTTTGCACGTCTTGACCCTACTCAAGATCTCAAGCTCCTACTGCCATCCCCAGCCAAACGCGTGCAGATGACAAAATACCCGTCTGTTGCTCGTGTATTCTTTACCGAGCTGCAGTTGCTGCCAGTATGGAGCCTCCTACTTCGAGGCAGCCATGGCACGGTATATCGCCAGACTTCGACACCCATACGTCACTACACGCCGCCAACTCGAGGAGCTGGCCCAAGACATATTCTTGCCGTTCCGCTCGGTCGGGACCTATTACAAGGCCCACGTTTGGATTGTGGATACCGAGCACTTCCAACCTAGCTCAAAGGCGTACGACGTTGTCCATGCACGGCCGGAACGGCTTGACAAGTACGGGAATGTTGTCCCAGCACGCTTCGACACCGTGCTCGTCAACGAGGGAACTGGTCAGTACTCCGGTGTCAAAGGTATGTACAGGCATTTCAATCTGCGTCTTGGCTAATGAAAACGGTCAGGGTACTGTGTCGCCCAAGTGCGTGCGATGTTTGCGTTGACTCCGACGGCGCTCAAGGAGCTCTTCCCGCAAGGCACCAATCTGGAACATCTTCGCCATCTCGCATATGTGGAGTGGTTCACGAGCTTCCGGAGCGATCCAGAGCGCGATCATGGCCTATACCTGATACGTAGGAATACTGTGAACGGTCACGAACGTGTTGCCAGCATCATTCCCGTGAGTAGAATTCGCCATACGGTCCAACTCTTCCCTGGATGTGGAGCTTCTGTACCTCGTGATTGGACAACCAGTTCCTCTGTCGAGAGTGCTGCCTTTTTCTACGTGAACTCTGACTCTGACCGCCACGCATTTGTGACGATACGGTAGTAACGAGTTCTTTGTATGCATGTAGTCATAGCTTGTATGTCTATGCATGTAGTAAGACATCCAGGATCCGTTTTCTGCTCTCTATAAATCATCATTATATTCAACTCCTCTATTGCTGCAATCATCCGCCATTCATTCAAGACGTAAAACGACAGACAAAACGCTAAGCTACAACGCTTGTGGGCGCCTAAATACATAACCATCGTCGATCTCTCGTTGATCAGTAATGTCTAAGTATCTGGCTCGCTAACTAAAGGCAGCACTGTTCAGCGGCTTTAGAGAAAATTATGACGACTTTAGCATGCTTTTTTCAGTTAGTACTCATGAGCCCCGTTAGTAATGCTTATGTATCTATGAGTTCTACATTAGGGAGAATTCGTGTCTTTGGATTTTCCTGATGTGCCCAAGCGTAGCCTCCTGGAGGGCGCCATCAATTTTCCGGCCAGAGTTTTGTCTCGAACCACCGTCTTAATCGCTCGCTGAGGCATCATCTAGCCTCCTCACTCCTCGCCGCTTCCACTGTGAGCGGCTCTCACTCTCCGCGTCCGTCTCCGGCTGATACCGGACCCACCCAACCTATAGCTTCGCCGATTCAGGTTGCCCGCGTTCGCGTTGCAAACGAGGGTGGATTTGCTGATAGTCACTCCACGTCGATTCAAGACCTAGCTCGACGTCCAGCACTGATTTTCTCTAATGCAGACCTGCACAGGTCAACCACCATCCACGTACTCGCCTCGGCGAGCACAGACATGTTGACACTCACCATACCACCTGAGGTTGGATAGCCGAAGCAATGTTCTTATTGGGTCTGTATGTTACTGTACTTACTGGCTACTCAGTACAATAGCTGAGCAAACTGCTACCCTCATTGGCTGACTACAGGTGCTTCTGGACTTGGCGACTTGGACGCAAGTGCCTGCCGCCAGCGCTCCCGGTGCACAACTGCTCTCTGTCACCAACAATGTCAGTTACTATTACATTCCCCTGCATATGCTTTAGGGTCTTTCTGCCAAATCTTGTATTACACTCTCGTAGGATGAATAAATGTAATGCAACACTTGTTTTGAGCGCCGCTGCTACGCTCGGCAGGATCCGATAAGCTGAGGAGCGGCCATGAGTGTTATATATCACTCTTCCAACCTCAGGTGGAACATGGGCGAGAATGGGGTTCGGCGGAGATTTCCGCGATAAAGTATCATCTTCGATTGGATGTGCGCCCAACCAATAGTATGGGCGATTATTGTGAACTTCGGTCGGGCCGGTATCCAAAAAAGGACATGTGATTTCTGACCGTCATCCACTTTGAGCGTAAATTCAAAATCTGAGGCACCGATCGATGCCGATCGGGAATGAGATTGAGTATTCAAACAATACGATCGCCGCAAATGCTGAAGAATATTCAGAAAACTTGAAGCATCCTTGAGGATAATTAGAACATACGACTGACGAACTGGTGAGCGACTGTTTCCCCTGTTCGATATCATTTTCGTGGGGCACGGAGCCATGACGAGCATTCCGCATTCCCGATCGTCTACGAGGAGCGGGCCACTCAGCGGTCCGCTCAGCCACTTCCCGAGTGGGCCGTTTGAGTGGAGCACTGTAACGTGCTCAGTTCACACCCGCAGATACGCTGTATCCAATCTCCATTCGTGAGAGAAGTCTACAGTTAGATGTATCGTTAGGCAGTGATTAAAGAGTTAGTTAGAGACTAAAGTGAGAGTGCTGGCATGCCATACGAGGAGAGAACAGAGGAGAGAACAAACAAAACCAAGCATGGGAGATAAGATATGCCATATCCAGTAGGTCTTGAAGACCCCTGGTATAGACCCGTTACACTCTCCCCCGCCGGACACGTCCCACGGGTCCCAGTGAAAAACAATGAAGGATCATGTCATGACATCTTCTTGTGGTAGATGACTGGCCTCAGGTCCAGGTGAGATATGCTGCAGTCCGGGTTCCAGAATACAGCAATCCATGTAGCACCCACAGGGTCTCCGTGAGCTAACTACATCCCGTAGTGACCCGATGTAAGCAACCAGTGTAGTAAACATCCTCAATGGATGTACACAACACAATCTCCAGGGGAGGCTGAGTATGTTCCACCATCTGTGGTGGAACATACTGCAGCAGGTATGAAAAACAGAACAGAACGTAAAGCATACAAGATAGACTGTGCCAGCATACTACTTACCTGCACCTGAACATATCATGTTCAGGGCTACAGGTACAGTAAGCCTCACAAATAACATGTACACATGATGTACAAGGACTTGCCCTTGTACATGCATTATATTAGACAGTAGCACACAAGCATGTTGATCCATTGACTTGTTATGTACAGCAAGTGATATGCTTGCTGTACTACATGAATATCATGTTCATTGACACGTGGATAGTACAATTCTACAACGACAGACATGCTGGATGTACTTTTGTGTCCATCCAACGTGTCGTGCACGTCATTGTGGGTAGTGCTGACGAGGGCACTGAGCTCGCTGTGCGGCATATCGGCAGCCACCACAGTACAGTGGTGGCATCAACAGCGGCGGCGGCGGGACCAATAAGGGTGGCGGCGGTGACAAGACGGTCGGCCAGTCTCGAAGTTCCGAGGCTCGGAACTCGAAAACGGTACCCATACCAGTCCCTTCCCCCTCTTCAATCTTCGCAGACTGAACTGCATTTGTGTGCACCCCGGTAGCGTGCACGTCGAGTAAACTATTACTCGGCGTACTCAGTACACATGGCTTGAGGCGTACGGCGAGTACCCCGATACCTTCGCGCGCGACTGCGAGGTCGAAGCGCGCACCGAGTATATCTGCCAGTACACCGTGTATGGCGTCATTCTTGTCGACAGTGTGTACGTCGAGCAGTATGCTCGACGTACTCTCGGTGCGGCAGCTCGTGGATAGCCGAGGCATGTCAGACGTGCAGCGATGCGTGTCCAACGTGTTGCCCTGTGGCGTGTCGAGTACGACCGCGAGGTCGTCCTGGCATGCGGAATTGTCGTCGCCGTGGCCAGCAGGGTGCACGACGGGCTTCCCATCCGTCGATGCAACCACTGGCGCGAGCGCCGGATCGTGCAGTGATAGCGGCGAGGAAAGAGCGTCCGTTGAGGACGCGCCTAGGAGCTCTGAGCTTGCATGCTCGTACTTGCTCTCCTCGCCGCGACATTCGTGGCCAGCCGAGAGCGCTACACTTGCTGGCGCGCGCACATCGAGCTTCGAGCCTTCGTGCTTGTCCTGCGGGTTCGCCCCACATACTTCATCGCTACTTCTCCACTGCACATCCCTCACGTTCAGCGCGGGACCTCTTCGCCCCAGGCTCCGCACGTTCAGCGCGGCCTTGTTGCTCGACTTCAGACTTGCACGCACATTGTGCAAGTCGTGGGTCGCGCAGCCTGGTAGCGTGTCGCCAAGGTCGCGGGAGGTCGAGCGAAGGTCGCCAGAGCCCAAGGATGAGCCTCTTGACTCGAAAGGGATGGTGTCGGAGCCAGGGGTGTGGCTCAACGAGAGCGAGGCCAGCAGTCTTGGACTGCCACACAAGATGGAGGGCACCACCGTGAGGTCGTTCCTAGGCACTTCCGTGGGCACGCAGCGCGCGTCGGCCAGGCAGCTGCGCGCGTTCGCCATGTCATCAGGTGTGGTGGCTGGTACGACCCGTGATTTGTCCCGACAGATGCTAGTGTGCACGCGAGGATTGTGGCCCTCAACACGCACGACGAGCCTTGCGTTCGTCGATGCACCTGGTAGTGTGGACCCGGGAACAGATGGCGGCGGCGACGGTGAGGGAGGTGCATCCGTAGAAGCAGGTTGCACATCGGACGTGCAGCTGCGCGCATTCGCTGTGTTGCCCCACGTACTAGCCGGTGCGACTCTCGAGTCGTCCGAGCGTGCGCACGCGCCGACTCCGTGAACGACAGGACACACAACGAACTCGGTGTCCGTCGACACGCCTGTTGGTGCTGCCGCAAGCAGAGTTGGACGGGGTGGCGGCAGCGAGCCTGATGGAGCAGGTACGTCCGACGAGGACGTACGTTGAGTCATGTAGACTTCGTGCTCGTAGCCTCTGCTCGCCCCGCACTCTTCCCCCTCTTCTCTCTTCTTCCCTTTCTCTCCGTCCCCCTTTTGCGTCCCTCGCTCTGCGTGCGAAGGGTTGTCCGGAGCTCCTAGCTGAACTAGCGGTAGTTCAGCTAGGTTGTCGCAGATTTGAAATTGCCTGTCCCTTAGGACGGTGCGAGCGTCTTGACAAAGGTTCGGGCGGTCGTGGTGGTCGCCGGAGTCATGGACGTAGACGACGAGGTGGTGACGGTCGAGAGTAGCGTGCGCGTCCGTGTTGACAGGCGGAGACTTGTCCTGGTCTCCCGGGCGGCAGTGTTCGTGACCGGCAGGACACACGACGAACTTGACGTTCGTCGATGCACCTGTTTGTATGGGCACCGGGGGCGGGTGGAGCAGCTGCGGCGAGGGAATGGGCACGTCCGGCGAGGGCGTATCTTTGAACTCCGGGCCTTCGAGCTCGTGCGTGTACCCCTCATCTCGTGTGGCGGGGCTAGCACACGCGGTGCGTGAGTCTTGAGCCACGCACTTGGCTCGCATGTCGCCAAAGCCGCGAGGACTCGGTCCGGTGACCTCAGCTTCGAGGGGGATACGGTCCGGCAGCGGCGGAGAGGTGTGCAGGCTGGAGGGTATAGCCAAGGAGGCCGAATCGTGCGGCCTTGTACCACGAGTCGGCGGATCGTCTCCGGGGCCAGCGGGGCGCACGACGAACTCGCCGTTCGCCGATACGTCTGCTGGCGCAATCAACGGGCGAGGTGGCGACCGCAGCGGCGAGGAGTGGACGTCCGTCGAGGGCGTACCTATGAGCTCCGAGCCGTCAAGCTCGTGCTTGCTCTCCTCGTCGCACACGGCGGGACGTGTAGACGCGTTGTGCAAGCCTCGCGCTACATGGCTGTCCTGGCTGTCCTTATCGTTGTGGCCAGCAGCACGCACGACGAGCGTCGTGCTCGCCGATACGCTTGCTGGCGCGGGCAGTAGAGGGGACAGAGACAGTGACGGCGAGGGAGGAACGTCCGTGGAGGGCGTACCTTCGAGCCCCGAGCCTTCATGCTCAGGCTTGCTGTCCTCGTCGGGTGTGGCCTGACCTGCGCGTGCGTTGCGCGAGCCTCGCGCTACCTGGCCGTCCTTGTTGTTGACGTGCCTGCGGCGGGCGTGCGGGTCGACCTCTACTTCGTTGTTGTGGCTAGCAACACGCACGACGAGCTTCGTGCTCGTCGATACGTCTGCTAGCGTGGGCAGTGGAAGAGACGGAGACGGCGACGGCGAGGGAGGAGCGTCCGTGGAGGACGTACCTTCGAGCTGTGAGTCCTCGTGCTCGGGCTTGTTCTGCTCGTTGCACCGCTCCTCTCTCTCTCCCTGCACCTTGACCCCCACTCCGCATCGCTCCGCGCCCACCGGATGCGCCGCGTGATCGTCGCTCGGTGCTAGACTTGCACGCGTGTCGTGCAAGTCCTAGGCCGCGCGGCTTCGTTGCGTGTTGCTAGTGCCGCGGGGAGCTGGACAATGGCTGCCAGGTTCGAGACGGGAGGCGAGAGGTTCAGATGGAGGCGTTCCGGGTGCAGCTTGAGGCCCAGGGGAGGAATAAGACGGCGGTCTTGTGTCGTCGCCCGGGTCGTCCAGCGCTGGTAGCTGGACTGGCGGTAGTCCAGCTGTCCAGTTGCTGATTCGAGCTCGCGCGTCCTTTGGGACGGCGCGAGCATCTTGGCGTGCGGTCGGCCGATAGTCGTGGTGGCTGCCCGCGAGGACGAGGAGATGGTGGCGGTCGAGAGCCACGCGGTGGGCGCTACCACTCGGAGCGCCTGTCCTCGACGCGGGCTCGTGACGCTCGACGCCCGGAGGGTCGAGCGCGTCGTCGGCCGCGTTGAGCGCGTCATTGGCCGTGTTGAGCGCGTCGTTCGACGCGAAACCAATACATTTCGTGTCACAGCTCGTTTCAGAGCGTGTGACGGGCGAGTTTGCGAGCTCCGGCTCGTACTCGCTGTACGAAACGGTGCCGATGCCCTCCCGGGCACGGGTACAAGTTGGCGTGGCGTTCCGCTCGTGTTGCTCGGACGCGAGTTTGACGACAGTAGGGTCGTCAACCTCAGCGCATGCACCGAGCCTCGCCTGTTGAACCGGAGCCGGAGGAGTTGGTATCTTTGCATGGCTCTGAGCGGGCTCGGTTGCAGCAGCGGGCTCAGCGCTTGCAGCACTCTCTAGAGTGGTGCTGAACTCCTGCAATTCGATTGAGGCAGGTGGAGGCGGGGCCTCTGCACAGCTCTGAGCGAGCTCGGACTTGGGCTCGATCGGGCCTGTGCACGCTGCGCGTTCGACCTCGTGGTCGGACAGCACCCGCTCTGCGACTGATCCTGCTGCGTTCTTGGGGTCAGCGGGCTTAGTCCGGCGGCTCGTGCGATGGCGATGCTTCGAGTGCCTCTCCAATTGGTCGAAGGCTTCATCCACGGATTTCATGAGATCCTCGTGGTCCTTCCTTGACTGTTCGATGGCGGCCTGGTAGTCAAACCTCGGAGTCACAGCAGCATTGACCTGCTGATAACTGCTCGAGGTTTCGGCTTGAGTATTCAAGTCCTCAGCGGCTAGTAGCCTGGCCACCAACGTCCTGAGCTTCGCGCGAGCTGCATGGAGCCGTTCGCGGCGGGATCCGCGACTGCTGCGCGAAGGCTTGGGAGTGTTGATTGTCGACTCTGACATGTTCTTGAGGTATTGTCGAGTCCACTAGAGGGTCCAGTAAAGCATAGAGTTGTTGTTTCGAGAGTGTAGAGTTGTTGTTGTTGCTCGAGTTGCCTGTAGTACGGTTGCCCGCTAGTCCGAGGTTAAACGCCTCGCGCCACCGGCCTCCGCCACACTGCGTCCGGCGACGACCTCCATACTGTACGGCCTCTGACTCGCTCAAACATCACGGTGGCAGCCTGGAAACCTTTCTGAAGTGCTCTCCATGCCAAAAAAAACTTCCAAAGCTGTTTGAAGGGCTGTGGGGGTACACAGATGCACGATTAATCGACGCTGAAGCCCGGAGGTCGCAAGTGCCCACGCCAGCTGGCAGTGCCGATGGCATACAAGGAGAGACGAGGAGATATTGGAACGAGGCATGGCTCTACCGGAAAGGCATTCGGGATGTTTAGTGGAGCGGAGGAAGAGATGGGTGCGAGGGTATGCAAGAGTAGAACTGAAAGCTAAGTTGCCTGCCTCAGCCTTCGTGCGTCCTGCGCAGCTGGACTTGGCCGTCACCACTCCCTCTCCTACACACTTAGTAAAGCTACAAGCCCTGTGCGACCGCAGCCAGCACCGGCGAGCACGGCCATGATCATCCTCTCTCACTGCCAGCCTTAACAAGAGCTACTTCAAGTTAGCAAATTAAAGCCTAAGAGCTGTGTCACTGAATGAGCATTCGTATATTCAATCAACCGAAATATATTTCGTTCCTGCAGTATACAGCCGTCCCCATTGACATGCAATCAGCACGCAGTGTGTACCCAATATCTCAATATTTCAATGCTCCGGCCTTGCGAAAATATCGGCACTGCTAGCTGGTGTGGGCGCTTGCGACCTCCGGACTTGATTGCACATCTGTGTATTTTCACGGTCCTGAAGACAGCTTCAGCGGGTTGTATTGAGTTTGATAAGCATATCAGAGAGGTTTTCAAGCTGCCAGAGCAGTGTTTGAGCGACTAAGAGCCCATGCAATTTGGAGGTCGTCGCCGGACTCGATGTGGCGGAGGCCGGTGGCGCGAGGCGTTTAACCTCGGACTAGCGGGCAACCGTACCTGTAGAGTTTCCCAGCAGAATAGAAGTCTGTTTGAGAAAAGCAGAGGAGCGTAAAAAAGTGTAACGTGCTCAGTTCACACCCGCAGATACGCTGTATCCAATCTCCATTCGTGAGAGAAGTTTACAGTTAGATGTATCGTTAGGCAGTGATTAAAGAGTTAGTTAGAGACTAAAGTGAGAGTGCTGGCATGCCATACGAGGAGAGAACAAACAAAACCAAGCATGGGAGATAAGATATGCCATATCCAGTAGGTCTTGAAGACCCCTGGTATAGACCCGTTACAGAGGAGAGAACAAACAAAACCAAGCATGGGAGATAAGATATGCCATATCCAGTAGGTCTTGAAGACCCCTGGTATAGACCCGTTACGTTACAAGCACGAAGGAAGTGAAAGCGCCCCGCTATGCACTCTAGCGGCTCTCGCTATGGAACGAAAAGAAATATATTCCCTCATCTACTATGTATGTATGTACACTGAAGTATGCATAACCACATACTGTCTACGAACCTGCTCTATCGAGTGCAATGGCGAGTTCCCTCCGTGATTTCGTCGTGTTGCGCCCTAGATGTACGTCTAGATCATAGTTATCACATCGTCTTGTTAGTGGTGAAGTACCACCATTAAACAGGAATCTATTTCTATTATTCTATGAACGCCGACCATATCATTTCCCCACTAATGAAATGTCAGCGAGGTCGTTGATGAGGGGCAGATTACACCCACCGACTCCACCGAACCTAGCACGCAGAATGTTGAGATGCTTCGGTGACCAAGCCTTGATATCATGGTCCAAGGTGCGTGCACGTCCGCTTTGTACGGCGGTCGCCCAATCCGCCGCCGTGATATGCTCGCCGTGGTCCCTGATGTAGATGTGGCACGGTCGTGCGCGGAAGCTCGGATTTGCGCGGAGCGGTAGACGTAGCGGCGGAAGGGTCGGGTGCGGATTGAACGGAATGGGAAAGTGCGGGAGGCCGAAGTCGACGGGAAGCCACGCAGTCGGGTCGCACTACGCGGCTCCGTCAGCGGTTTGGTCAAGGGCGACCGGAGAGACCCTACCTTGCTCAGACGCAGCGACGAAGTCAGCGGGACGTAATCCACGCCCGTGACGTGCCCCGCTGCGTCGCAATGCACTCTGGTCACCATGACCGGACGTGCGTACGGTGCCTGAGTACCGCCAAACGCGGTAGCGAATCGCGCTGCCGTCGGTCTGAGCCAGGCGAGGCACTGCGGGGTAGGCATTGCTGCCCTGCGGTGTCAGTAGCTAGTACTTGAGGTAAATTAGCACGCACCAGTACGAGTTATTGAACGGGGTGGCGATGGGAAACGGACAAGAAGCGAGACGGAGGACAAGGGACGAGGCGGAAGACGAAGAGCGAGACAGAGGACGAAGCGCGAGACCGAAGACGAAGCGCAAGACGAAGAAGACGCGAGACGAAGGAGAAAACGATAGATGAAGGAGAAGATGAGAGACGAAGGAGAGGGCGCGAGACAGGCGAAGACGCGAGACAGAGGCGAAGGTGCGAGAGGGCTGTAAGGCGAGGCGCGAGACATACTGGGCATCATGGGCAATGCGCTTACTGTGCGTACGTCGTCTACGTAGAGCTCGGCCCTCAAAGGACTCAACGAAGAGTCAGTAATCAATGTATTGTGTGCACGAAAGTAAAGAAACAAACCGATATTATAAGCAACGAGGATGCAGGCAAGGAAGACTAAACTTGACGCCTACGAACGCCTGCGCCCCGGTGCTTGCTGCAGCGGAGCGAGCGGCCCTTCAAGAACGTGTTCAGGGAGGGAGGGAGGGAGGGAGGAGGTACAGGTGCGAGACTCACCGTGGGTAATGTTGAAACTGGAACGGGTGGCATCACCCGTAGATCATGCCTTTGGGCCTGGGTTCTGGATTGTAGCCAGATGGGATCATACAACGATCGAGGAAGCCCGCGGACTGCTTTCCGCTTCGACGGCGTGACTTTGTCCATCCCGAAGTGCCTTGGAAGTGCCTTCACCGGGGGCAACAAACGCAGTTCGATCTCCGAAGATTCTGAGAAAAGCGCAGTTGTCTGACAATCTCTTCGTTGCTTGCGCGAAATTCGGACACTATATGCACATTTCACGCACTCGATATGAACATCCTGGATTTTGCCCATAAAAGGCAAGCATTGTCAGAAAAGCCTACAAACATACTGAATTGAAAGGCTCAATACATCAAACAAAGAGATCGTCAGGTAACACGGCTTTATTGAGGATTTTCGGAGACCGAAATGCGTGTACTGCACGCGGTGCTTGTTCCCTGCGAAGGTTTGGTCGAGCCGGTAAGTTTCGAGGGACTCCATGAGCGATGCGATGTCTGGTGATCGCCATGGGATTCAAGATCGTGTCAGACGCTATGGTCGGAACTCATAGCTCCCTGGTCAAGAACATCCACAACCGTGCCAACTTGTTCCCATAGTTGAGTGTCTGTCAAGCTGTATGTGTCGATGATGCGATTCCTGTGATGGTATGTCTACGCTCACGTATCAGTAGCATCTCATAAGAGTGGTGGAAAAAATGATTACCCCTGTTCGTCGGGTGTCCCGACGTGCCGTCTGTTTCTTTTTCTCCGCTCTTGTCGTTCTGTCCTCTGTATTGAGACGGCTGGCTTGAGCATACTCCTGCTGTAATGCCTGCAGTTTTTTGTAACAACTACGATGGATGACATCCAGAGAGGGACAATCCTCTCGCGTAAACGGAAGCTGAGCGCCGTCCTCGACATCTCGCATGAAGCCCTTGGCAAGCATCAGAATAATCTCTCGATTCCATCTTGAACCCATGGAGAATCTCCAGTCCAAAAGCGGGTTGTGCGGGTCTGGACCATCTCCCAACTCGTCAATACAGTTGTCCGCCGTACCTGGCGATGCCGCTGGCAACGGTGTGCCAGAGTACGCCAATGGTATGTTCCGTTTGGCGAGGTAGTCCCTAAGCCTCGCCTGTCCAGTGTCAGCAATTGTAGCTCGCAGGAACTATTGGGCATGCATTGAGAAGATTGGTCTTGCGCGCGCCGCATCTAGGTTTCTGCATGGGAGCCGTTGTTGTACTGGAGGCCTCAGGCTGTGGATCGCCCGCTCCAGTACTGGACGCTGGTACGGGAGCCGATGCGATGAACGCATCAGGCAGCGGGTGGCACAGCAAACGTGCAAGTTGCTTAAACGGAGCTTAAGTGACTTGATAAGGCCGTCAAGACGTTGAAACCTATTAAGCTCGTGCACTTAGTCAAGCAGATCCACTTGCTTGGATAAGACATGAGTACTTACCAAGGCCCGGGTAAGCACGCACTAAGTGCAGTTCAAGCAACAATATGAGAGTTTTGCAAGGCATGTAAGCCGGAACGTGCAGCAGGGTGATCGTGGGCGAGGATATGTATTTGACGTCCAAATAAGCCTGAGCACTTTAATTACATTTAGCGGAAACCAAGTCTGGCCGCAATACGCAAAGCACATACAACATACGATTAGTAGTAGCTTGATGAGCCACGACCAAAGGCCGCGTGGTAGGCTTTACCATAGCAATATACTGAGCTCGTTGATATCCGGGGTATGCCAACCGCTGGCAGGTCCACGTGCGGCATGTACAAGGTCTGCCGTACCCAAGTTTGCGAGATAAGTTGAAGTCAGCATTGAGGCGTGGTGTTACATTCTCAGGCCGCGAGAATGACTCGGACGTCCTAGTCTTGCTGATCTACAATGCATGCCTATGTCAGCACCCTTCCGACCAACACAGGTATTGTAACAATCATGATTGTTAATGGAATGGACATACTGGCCTCATCAAGCTCGTCGATCTCACAGTCAGTTCTGCGTCTTCGATCTTCTCCTCATCCTCTATCCCCTCCGCATCCTCTATCTCCTCTGTGTCGTCATCACCGCGGCCGTACTCCACGTCATCACCTCCGTCGACAACCATTGGCTCTGAGTCCGATGATGACTATCGCGTTGCCAGCTGGTCCATTGCAACGTTCGTGATCACCTAGTAGTAGGAATGCGACATCATTAGCTCAGGTAATCTGCATTCAAAACAATTGACCATACTAACACTGTATTTAGCGCCATCCTCCGAGTGAGAAGTGTCGGCAATCCTTGCACGGAAGTCTTCGGGGCCAGTATCGCCATCAGCCTGGGAGCTGGCTACCGCCGGAGCAAAACACTTCGATTTGTTGTTCATGTATGGCTGTCATCTCAGTCCACCGCAGTAGTATCAGGGTACCCACCTTTTTGAGCACTTCACAGCCTCGTACGGAACTTGTCCGCTGTTGAGCGTGAGGCGGGGCCGTGTTCAAGTTGCACCCTTGAGCGGCGCGGCGGGATATCCGCGTGGCTTGAGCGGGCTGCGATCCCCATGCACCGTTGAGCTGACTGTGGGGCGTGACATTTCTGGCCCCTGTCCCAAGCAGTGGTGTCCGTGGTTAGTTGGCAGTGAGTGCTTGAGCGACAGTGGACAGTGCTGTACAGCGAGGGCGGACAAAGGCGGACAACCGCAAGTAAGTCTGTAGCGCCCATCACGGGCGATTCCGAACATACCATGTGACATGACAGCAACATAGCGAATGTTGCGTGCTCTATTTCTCTCCGACTCCTCTTGCGCACTCTCCCCTACTCTCCCTCGCCCTCCTTCTCGCTCGATGCACTCAAGCTGCACGTCGCGCCACCGCTGTCGGCATGTCCAGTTCGAGTGCAACTGCGGACGGCGAGCACTCACGGCAAAGGCAAAGCGCGCAAATGCAGCGGGGTGTAGGTGAGTGCAGACACATGTGCACGTATTGACTGACCACAAGTGCAGGACGTGACACCGCACTGTGTAGTACGCATGGCAGCGAGCACACGTAACCTGTATGACGTGCACGGTGTACACAAGAGCACCCTCGGGCAGCGAGCAGGCGGCGAATATACGGGCAAGCCAACAAGTGGCCGTGGGCGGGTGAACGAGCGAGCAGACGAAGGGGCGGGCGAACGGACGAGCGGGAGGGCGGGCAAACGGGTGAGCGTGAGGACGGGCGAACAAGCGAGCAGACGAGCGGGCGAACGAGTGGGCCAATGGCAGGTGAACAAGTGGGCGAGTAGGCATGCGCGCGAGCGAACGAGCTTGGCCTACTATGGGCAGGCGGGCGGGCGGGCGAGCACATGGGCAGCGGGCAAGGGGACGAACGGGTGGGCAAAACGGTAGGTGGGCAAACGGGCGAGCGAGCGCACGAGCGGGCGAGCACGATGATGTTGTGTGGATACACGCACGACGGCCACAAGCACGACGGTATCCTACTTAGGGGATCTGAGTTTTCCTGCTGTCATTGCCGTGTACGGTGAAGGAAGATCCTCTGCCAGCTACCTTCGCATCTGCTTCCTCACTGTTAGGCGCATTCCCAACGTACTTTGTCAGTAAATATGCTCATCATAACACGCGCGGTATTTCTTTGTGATCATATGTATTGATAGCCTTGAAATTGTGCTTTACTTAGAACACCTTAAAATGTCATGGGCCTTGAAAACAGCTCAAGGTCGCAACCTACACCTCGGGTGTTTGCGCCCCAACAAGCCCACCAAGCGCATCGCCAAGCTCATAAAGTAGCGTAAGCACCATCAATTAACTTGCAGTTTTGCTGATATATTCACGCGACTATCCATCGTTGGTCAATCTCCCATCTTGGGCCAGGATTCCCGCTACATTCCGGGACCTCTTTGATTGGGCTGATCTAGCAACAGATTTTGACTGTAATGGCGACTCCGATGATGTGCTCAACCTGTATCAGGCCACACTCATCCACAAACGTATTCCTCTTCTTGCAAGGCCACCATCCTCAATCGCGTATGCGCAGTCACCTATCATCATCAGTGTGATGGGAGTCGTCAAAGATTGCATCTTGCATGCGGTAGGCGACGTATGCCCGCTGTCTTTCACTTTCATTAGCATATGCTGATCGGAGACCTATGAGCTAGACACGAAAGACATGCCGCATGGGCGCATCATTCTATCGCTGTCGAAGACGGAGGCTACAGCGAGCCTTTCCGTGCTCAAGGAGTGGTCATTAAGAATCTGGACAGATTTGTCCATACCAAAGTGCTCAAGCGTGCGTGCCGCTCCCCAGCGATATCAAGAACGGCTACATTTAGGTGGTATCCTTTCAACGTGGTAAGATACATTCCAATCCGTGATCTGCTAGGTAGTGGCTGGCACTTATACAACGACAGGTGCACGACCAGATGCGATGCCCGTCTATACTCACACCATCGGACAGGCACTACAACAAAGCATGCACAATTGATGACCTCTCAGGCTGGCGCGTCACCGACAGACTGCCTGTCTGGCGCCGAGAATGCAGTGGACGGCTGACTCTGTGCGCACCTTCGAAGATTCAGAAGGGGGATTTCGTGGAATTACGAGTAATGCTGGGAATGCGCTTCCGACATGAACCACCTTACTATGCACTGCTTGCCGTGATCCGACTAGCCACTCGAAAGCAATTGCAGAAGTGTCTGCCATTGCCACACGGTACTAGTGGCGCAGTAATTGTAGAAAGACAACCTCTCTAAAACATAGACTATTATGGTACAACACAGAGTAGTCGTAAATTCAACGTGTGACAAGCGGAGGCACCCGCACCGTGACGGAAAGCCCGTTAGAGCACAGCTTACCCGTAAGTCGCCAGTCGCTAGGTACACAACCGGCGTGTCAACTTTCTTATTCACTCATGCCGCGCGTTCGAGCCGCGCGTGCACCCTTTTGCCCCGGCTTTGACAGACACATATTTGGTACTACAGTTCAGTCGAGAAGAACCTACATATATCTATCAATTCTACATGGCATGACAGCCTGCCGTCAAGTTACAGAGGCAGTGGTGCACCCAGGTATCAGACGTCTCCAAACGGCAGACCCTTCCCCGACGATCGCTCTTGCGAGCCGCGGTACATAAGATCGGTCTCATTGATAGCTACGAGGGCCGCGTCTTGAGCTAAGACTCTCACCTGCGATATGGTGTCTGAGTTCGCAATCACCTCCTCCGCAACTTCCCGCGGCTCTACCAGGTCTTCGAGCGCAAACAAGAGTATCTCCGACGCCTACCCTAGCGAAAGAACCATGATGTAAGCGCTCCTGCTCCTTACTATGCTTATGCACTCATTCATCTGCCATGTCCGGCCTTGGCCATTAGGTTCGACACAAACCCCACACATGAAGTTGAACGTGAGCCTTGGCCGTCTCATCTCCGATCGGGCTGTCGCAAAGGGTTGCGTCTTCAAACTATACGGTTGCCCTCCTCGCCGACACTGATGCCACCCGCTCAGTAGGTTGTCATCTCCAACTCGCCAGTCTTCATTCTTGTCGTGAAGGAACCAATCACCAACCACAACACCGCCCTCTCCGCGTCCGACTTTGGTTCGCTGGCAATGAGTCTCATTTGTGCTCGTGCATCCACCCGCGGGCCGCATATAGTCACAGGCTTGCAGAAGTGTGCGTATGTATCAGTTGATCTTCATGTTTGGTATATGACTGACGGAATTCAATGAGCAGCAGCCACGGCACTTGATGCAAGTGAGATAACACTAGCGGGAATGGCGAGTAGCATGCTATGCATCTAGTGCAGCCACTCATACTCACGTCAGCCGCAGGGTAATTTGGGTCGAGCCGGTGAGGGTATATGCATCATGAGGTATGCAGCGCACACTTTCAGCGGCTACGATGCCTTCAATGCTAACTATCAAATTGTAGTGGTTGCAGCTGAGAACCCCCAAGTCTGCTGTCCTGCAAACACAGAGTCGTGTACATGTGTGGTATGTGATTGTTTTTGGTTATTGTACATTGTAGTGCACCATGTTGCGGACTCCTCGTGTAAATTACCGAAATCGAGCAATACAATATAGTATTCTGTGCAGTATAAGCTTTAGTAGATGCATTGCAAGTCCATGAGTAAATCTTGACTGGTCCATATACCAGCCTGCCAGGCTCATATGCAGTCTTTCCGGGCACTGTTAGCGGGTGTATGGCCCTTCCACCGCCTGGCTGTATATTCAATGGCCCTTGTCAGGCCCATCCTCTCGCTAATAGGCTGTTTTTAGCCCTGCAGACGACCCTAGCTATTGCCGGATGCTGCTAGCGGGGGGCCCACCTCGACAATGCCTACATAGCCCCTACGTCATCTGTCAGACATCGCTAGATACTGCAAGTCGAGGCTTACCTACATAGCCATGCTCCGGACCTTTTCGCTGATGCAGGAGGAAGTCGTTGACGAGCCATTGTGAACATCCCGGGCAAGCAGATGGAGCAGCGGCGCCGCTACTTGGCCACCACAGTGCAATGGAAAGGAGCTCCTGGCTGCTAGGAAAGGAGGCAGGGAGAGGCGGGGATTATCCACGGTAGTGCGACACTGCAAGTCCGAGAAGAGACAAACGAGTAACAACCATGTTCACCAACCAATATCAATCTACACACCTGTTTGCTATCGATACACAACCCGATATCCTCAGGCTCTGTAACTCTTGTACTCCGGTATCAGAGCTGATGAGCATCGCAAACTTCCCGGAAATATTATCAGACCCTTATAAGCGCTCGCAAGTGGTTGATTCTGCTCACAAGGGCTGCAAGTTGCTGCAAGTGCATCTCGTATCCGCTCAGCGATTATGCGGCACATGCAATTGCTTCGTAATCAGTACCATTACTAGCACCCATGACATCTACTGCGAGACGTGTTGCCAAATATAGGGGTTGGTGGAGATTATAACGTTCATGATAGCTCATAACAATCGAGGGCAATAGGCAATTTTGTATTCATTGCTTCTCGACGTTCAATTCCCATCACAGCCGCCACAGACATAAGAAAATTTTGCAATTCATTGAAGGTATTACAGCGAGTATACATGCAATATCGTGCCATGAGTCTGACACATACCGAGTAATGAAGTATGAATACAGATAGAGCCGCATCGACGTGGTCACTCCGTTCAGTTGTACGGCTGGCTGCACATGCACTGGCGTACGACGATGCACCGCAATACGTAGATAGACGTGACTCGTCCTGCGCGGTGCTTGAACACGCGCGCGCGGACGTACACCCACGCGCCCCGCTCGGCGGGGCAGTGGAAGCAGCGGCGAACTGAACCGCGCTCGGGGAAATTGATACTTTGAACGGTAGAGTACGTTTTATGGCAGGCCCGCCTGTCTGCTTGCGAGTCGATCTATGCAGGCTGTAAGCCCTGACATATTGATGTTTTCCACTCACCTTTGAACCTGTCTGTCGTAAGTGCCACTGAGCTGAGGCCCATGAGCTCGTTACGGTCAACACATCCGGGCCCCGGGGGGACTTGAGTGAGAGCATGGCCTTGTGTGGCCACACATTGGAGGGCCGTGAGCAGAGTCATAGACTACAACAAGGTCACACCTAGGTACACACTCATCGAGCCACGACAGCTCACTTCCACTGATAATTGCTAGTGACACGTCGGGCGAGGGGCGGACACATACACTGACGAATATGGGGATGCATGCACTGAGGACTTCATAGTGCAAGCACGTCGATGAGGAGTACTCATCGTCGCTCTAACGTCATGCTGCCCCCAGTACCAGCATACTCACACGCCCAGTCGACAGTCGTTGTCATCTATCAATAACTTCAGGAGGAGGAGGTTTGGGCAGGACCGGGTGTGGAACGTGAGGCTAGGTGGGCTGTTCGAGGCGAAGGATCTAGTAGTGTCTCCGTCTCGTCTTGCTAAACATGTGGGACCACGGTCACAAGGGACAGCTTTGGGACGAAAGATGTGAATCGCAAACGCGGCGGTCACCCTGAGGATAACGTAAGCTCCGCTGTGGAGGCCGCTGCGCGAGCTCAAGATCTGTAGAGTGTGGACATCCCGGAATTGGGGCTTCAGGAGATGTACAAATGAGTCAGACGACATCGTCGGGCTCATGTGAACACTCGAAGCCCCAATGCGCCTGCCAGCATGATCGACCGCACTTAAGCCGCGTGACACTGAGTGGACTGTGCCCGGAGAGACAATGACTTACAAGACAGGGTGAGCGAACTGTGACCGCAATCCTGCAAGTTCGTAGCGCACCTGAGGCTGTTGATGGGGTGCGATTTGCTATAAAGAAATCAGGAAGGACGTCGTCGAGGCTAGCTTAAAGCCGGGGAGCATCGAAGACGGACGGGGGGTTCGAAGACGGTGAGGGGAGCGAAGAGACGAAGCCTGGAGACAGCGCGCGACTACAGCGGACAGGCAACGGTTGTTGTCCACCAAAGGCACCCGCCTGCTGACTCAGTTTGCGCACGGACCAGGCCAATCGTATGGTGCTGATCTGAAGCTCACAAGTCTCACTTGTGCTTGTAAGCCCTTATGAGCAGCTCGTAAGAACAGCGCGACCGATTGCAAGGTCTTGCAAGGCGCTTACAAGGCGCTTATTCTCGATTGTCCTATGGCTGTTATCTTATCAGCGTCGCAAGTGCTCGCTAGATTCCCGGGAACTTTGCGATCCGGGGAGCACGTACCGCCCTCGCCATACGTAACACGCCCTTCGGCAGCCCAGCTTTGCTTGTCCCTGGC
>MPVS01000525.1:0-13528 GCA_001931775.1 Fomitopsis pinicola
CTCGAGACCGGGGCCACTCAGTCCAATACAATGTGGGGGAGGGATACAGGCGACCAGCCAACCAGTCAGCATCTTTCCTCTATGTCACCTTCTAATGGCTCGACTCACCGAGCGCACAGCACATCCCACACCACTCCCCCACTTGAACGACCACGCCAGGGCGCTACCTAAGGATCTGTACGGCGAGTTGCTGATGTTGGACTTGGATATCGACGCCCACGCGGAGAGCTGTGCTGATGCCGCAGCGAAAGGCCTGAGCGCTCCCGTAGGGAGCACCAACAGCGGAAGTGCTGTGAAAACTTTGCAAGACGAGCACACATGGTTCAGCCGGACGCGACTCACTATCCGGAGCCTCAATAACCTAGGCCCAGGGCGCTGTTGCATCAGGCCATGCTTGAACGATTGGACAAGCAGACCAACACTGCTGCGTATTGCGTGCGAGACATAACCACGGCCGCTGTACCCACAACTTCGGATGGTCCTGCTACTCTCATAGACACCAGTAAGTTGTTATGCTTCAAACCAGAGCAAAACATCCTGGACGATATGCCCACGGACATACGTACAGTGAGAGCAATGTTCGGCCTCGACCCTGTCGTCACCGACTACGCCGCCTGTCCTAAATGTTCCATGACCTACGCCCCTACATCCAGCACCACCGCCCCGAAAGTCCCCATTTATCCTAACCGCTGTACCCATCGCCGATTCTCCAACAGACCTCCATGCCATGCTCGAGTTAGGAAATCCGCTGTCATGAATCAGAGAAGCATACGCGTCCCCATCCGTCCATTCCCCGTGCAAGACTTCGACACTTTCGTCGGACGTATGTTGAGTGTGCCGGGGGTAGAGGACGCTATACGATCTACGCTGACCATAGTCGCGACCGGAGCACTTGACGACATAGCGCAGGCTCAAGGCATTCGGGAGGTTCACGAGCGGTGGAAGCGAAAGATGCCTACTGCAAGCGACAATGACCTCTTGCTGTTGTGGTCGGTGTCGGTGGACTGGTTCAACCCTTACCTGAACAAGATCTCGGGAAAGTCAGTCTCAAGCGAATCCATCGCGATGATATGCCTCCTCTTACCGCCTAGTCTGCGCATCCGACAACCCTTCATTTACATCAATGGTATCATTCCCCATCCCGAACCCGCCGAAGATCAGGTCAACCACTTTTTACGCCCAATCATGAGCAAACTCGACGAATCATGGCGCCACGGCGTATGGTACTCGCGTACATATGAACATCCGAGGGGGAGGAAGGTGCATTCAGGCATTGCGACGAGCGTGAATGACCTCCCCGGTAGTCGGAAGGTCGCTGGGCATGCGTCACACTCAGCGGGATTTTTCTGCGCCTTGTGTAAACTTACGCGGGACGACATCAACAACCTGGACATGGGGACATGGGTAGCAAAGACGAGAGATGAGCTTCACGAACAAGCTATAGCATGACGTGACGCACCGAACAAGTCGACAAGACAGAAACTCTACTCCATACCCATGGGCACCTGTTCTTTATCTGGGGTCAATGTATGCAACTGATTATTAGCTGAATTTACCCAAGACAAATGACCTGACCTGACAAGTGAGGTGGAAGGCACACCTAACTTGGCTAGCACGCTGACGGGGTTGCTATCCCGTCTGCAAGAACACACCAGAGTTCCGGCTGTGTCTCAATGACATACTTCCAGCGGAGGTCCCGACTGCATTGAGCAGACCCCCCTGCAAGTTAAATCCATCAGTTAATAGATTGGTCGAAACAAGCGGACAAAGCTGGTCCATGCACACAAGTCAGCGCAGACACCCCATTCGCGCAAGAAGCTCGAGCTACTCACGTGGACGCACGCACTGTGCTTTACAGATCTCATAGCGAGTTGTGAGGAAGGTCATGCAGAACACATGGGAGTGCACTGACAATGCCGCATGGCCATTGGCCTAATCATAAGAGAATGGGAGGGCGGGGTCGATGTGGCGCGCGTAAGGCCACGAGAAAGCCACATGGAGCGCACGTTGGCCGCGTGGCAAGCCATGTGCGCGGAATCCTTACCATTCTACGGGGTCGGCGCCTCCTCGCCGGACCATTGACACAGCGGACCACTCTACCGGCTCCGGCGCCTCTGCGATCCTCCTCGAATTGTGTTTGCTAAAAACAGGCGAACATCGTTCAACGCGGGCTGACGGGGAAAATCCCCCATCCAATGCTTTCAAATATGGCATGCGCAGTGCCTTGAAATCATCTGGGACGACACGGTGCCCAGAACTAACCCCGTTTTGGTATGCTGCCGCGCGGCACGGGTGGCGGGTGGCTGAAGCCGCTTCTGCAAGCCCGTCGAGCGATGTTAGCTACGAGATAAATTTCAAGTATCTTATGCACAGGATTTCTGGAATTCACGATTTAGGCCCTCTCCCGTGGTTTGTCAAACACTGTCGGGCCTCAGTTAGCTTCAGCCACCCGCCACCCATGCCGTGCGGCAGCCTACGAAAACGAGGCTTCGTTTCAAACCCCAGGGCCCACATTAACGTCCCAAATGTTTTAGCTTTTTGATCATTATGTATGTGAATAAATGAAACTGCCGCTAGACCCAGGTCTGGCATACCAAAGCATTGAAAGTCTGAAACAATAAGATACTGCACCCAAGGATCTGATCTGAAGAACAACTGAATGAACAAACTGCCACCAGTCCTGCGGCGAAGCCGCAGGGCTGGCACGCCGGAGCACTGAATAGAAATTGCCCTGTTAGCCCGTGGCGAAGCCACGGGTTCACAACGCTCGTCATAAAAGAATGGGAGGGCGGGGTCGATGTGGCGCGCGTAAGGCCACGAGAAAGCCACATGGAGCGCACGTTGGCCGCGTGGCAAACCATGTGCGCGGAATCCTTACCACTCTACCGGGTCGGGCGCCTCTGCGATCCTCTCTACTGGCTCCGGCGCCTCTGCGATCCTCCTCGAAGACGGCTTGCATTTGCTCGAAAAGACGAACATCGTTCGACACGGGCTGACGGGGAAATTTTTCCCTTCAGTGCTTTCAGGTATCTACATGTAAAATGCCTTCAAAACATCTGGGACGACACGGGCCCAAAGCTAGCCCCCATTTTGGTATGCTGCCGCGCGGCACAGCGCGGGTGGCGGGTGGCTGATGCAAGCCCGTCGAGCAGGTTAGCTACGAGATGATTTCAAGGTCTCTTATGTGCAGGAGCTGTAAACTTCACGATGTAGGCCCTCTGCCATGGTTTGTCAAATGATGTCGAGCCTCAGGCAGCTTCAGCCACCCGCCACCCATGCCGGGCGGCAGCCTACCAAAACGGGGCTTGATTTTGGACCCTGCATCAACATAGCATCCCAAAAGTTTTAGCAGTGCTACGGATACAATACCTGCAGAATGAAGTGAGCCTGCTGCTAAAGCTGTGGCGAGGCCCAAGTCTGTATGCATAAGCCCATGGTCACTGTGGGCTTGCTGCCAGGCCTGTACTCTGATTATAAACATGGAGCACTGAATGAAAAAAACTGCAGCCAGTCCTGCGGCGAAGCCGCAGGTCTGGCACGCTGAAGCACTGAAATAAGTTGCCCAGTTAGCCCGTGGCGAAGCCACGGGTCAACAACGCTCGTCCTTACCACTCTACCGGATCGGGCGCCTCCTCGATCCTCTCGGGCGCCTACGCGATCCTCGCCGTCGCCCTCGAGAACGGCTCCGAGTTTTCACGACAGACCAGCATCTTTCGACGCGGGCTGACGGCGAATATCTCTCCTTTCAGTGCTTTTAGGTATGTGCACGCGCAGTGCGTTGAAAATATCTGAGCCCGAAACTAACCACGTTTTGGTATGTGGCTGCCGCACGGCACGGGTGGCTGAACTTGCCACTGCTTCTGTCTCAGGTTCGACCAGTCAAGTGATGGGAGACAGACCGCGTACAGAGGCACTTAATTCTATGAATACGGAATATAACAAGCTTTGTAGTAGCTGTAAGCATTGTAGACCCCCTCCCGTTGTTTTTCGAAAATCGGGCAGCTTCAGCCACTCACGCCGCGCGCCAGCCTACCGAAACGGTAGTATATTTTGGACTCCATTTTCAGTATCACAGACATTTCAGAAGCACTACTACATCAATATCATGAAGAAACTGCCACCAGACCTGCGGCGAGGCCGCAGGCCTGGCATGACAAAGCACTGAATAATAAATCGCCCTGTTGGCCCGTGGGGAAGCCACGGGTTAACAACGCTCGTTCATGTTGAGGCTACATCATGCCGCTACACCACGGGCTTACGCTACATGGCTACATGACACGGCTACACAGTGCGGCTACACCACAAGGCTCCATGACGCGGCTACGCAACACGGCTACATGACGCAGATACACAATGCAGCTACGCTACAAGGTACATAACTTCAGATAATCCGTGCTGCTGCTCTCCTCATTGTCCTCATTGGGGGAGTTATATTTCTGCACTATTGAGCTTGCCTGGTCTACGGTCAGATACATCCAGGTCATCCCCAATGATTCTCACCTGCTGGCGGATGATTAGTGCGACAATGATGTTGTGTTCTTCAGAGTGAACGACCTTGTAACCGTCTGCCCCCGAATTCATGCCGAAGGGGGAACGGAGCTGGCGTTTGCATCGGCGGAGGAGACCCTCTTCTGGATGGCGCGTATTGATGGTATTCGCTCGGGAAAGGACGTCTTCGGCAAGCCTTTGGTCCTTGTTCGTCTCCAGTGGCTCTATACCCGTCATGATATCCGCACCTGGTTCCAAGAAGACTGGCTAATGGAGTCCATAAAAGTGTAAGTGTGCGCACATTGGCCAGGTAGTGGATGCATGCTCACGTCATTGACCAGACTGTTGTTGCACATGGGCCGGAACGAGGTGGTGTACTCTAACCACTACGATATCCTGGAGGCAGACGTACTCGAGGGTGAGTATACATGAACACATCTTCATGTCTTGTCTTGACGCAGCTCTCCAGAGCATCTCAATTTGGTGCCGCTGGAAATGTCACCATACAGCAATCCGCTTGCACCGGGCGGAGCATGGTACTGGCGCGGTGTGGCTATCAGCGTAGAGCGTGAGGAAGTCACCGTCACGCAGATGGTGAGTCATTTACCCCTTCTTCTGAGCCACACTGATGATTCAGACCACCGCAATATGCCTGAAGGGCGACGGTTGTCGGTACGGCCGCTCGTGGCATCCCGACAATGATACCATTCACTACTGCGACGTATGCAAGGTCTGGTTGCACCGCGAGTGCGCCACGAAATGGAACGGCAACCTGGACAACAGGAAGCCGTATACCGAGCTCTTTAAGGATCGCAAGAGCGTGAATACCAAAGCGTTGCGCCTTTGTCTTGCCCCGATAGTGCGCACGAACTGGCACCGGCAAACCGTTTGGGGCGTCGAGTCAATCATCACTCTCGTACGCGAGTACTCCGGGGCGCCAGAGCTGAGTTCGGTTTTCCGAGACCCCGAGTTCTGGCAGGACTTGCTGCACCACATCGTCATGAACACGCCGCTTGCTGCAGGTATGACCATAGAACGTCTCGAGGTCATACTTCCGGATGTTCTTCTCGACTTTACCAGGCAGTATTCCCTCGACAAGACGACGAAGTTGACGTGTCCGTTGTGCCAGCGCTGGGTTTAGACCACCAATGTACATTGTATCCCATATCAATTACATTCGCTGCAGTTCTTCAATATAGCCAATCATTCAATACAAGGGCCTTGTATATCTTGGGGCCCTGGATGAGCGTCTCCTTGGGCAGGTCCGATATGTAGACATTCATGTGTTGCATGATGCGTTTCATCCCACTCTCCATATCGGAGCGCTGTGTCCAGGCATGTGAATGGTCATTTGCATGATATATCAGGGGGACATACATCTTTGTCATTTACACGCAGGCTGCGAATACGATACTTGAAGTCCGTGTCTTTGTCCTCCAAAAAAGCATTCAACGTCTTGAGCAGGGTCACAATGTTCCCCTTTGCATCCTCAGGTAGGGCAACCCTGCGAGACTGTTTCGTTGTGCATTTGTGAATGTCAGAACACCATGGATGAAACCACACGACATACCCCATCTGCTGATTTTGTATCACGTTTGATCTGCAAAGCCGTGTTCATGATATACATCAGTGGGTTCGCCTTGATTTCCTTCGCTGTCAAGGACAGGGATACCACCGTGTTGTCTATGGACGCTATGGATGACTGGCGTGATATTGCGGGCTGTGACTGTGTCTCCCGCGAAATCCGCACTTGCTGCAACGTCGTCTTTGTATTCCGTGGAGCAGAAACAGAACGTGTCTTTTCTTTCCCCTTCCCCTTTGAGCGTGACTTTGTGTTCAGAAACCTCTCGCTCTCGTCTTCGTCCTCACTCTCTGATTCTGGTGGAGTGGCCGCCGGGGTCTGTGTCACTGACGATGTGCGCGAGGCAGAACCTTGACACACTTGCAATGCAGGAAGCCGCGGTTTTGCCGGTGAGCGCACGATCTGAATGGACTTTCCTTCTGTGGGAACGGGTGAGCGTGGCAGCTCCAATACGGCGTGTGACTGCGATCTCCACTTTGGAAGTGCGAAGGACAACCGGCGTGTTGCCATACTGTATGCAAACCACTCAGATGCGCCAAAGCATGAACATATATCAGATACTCACGATGCCACTTTCTGCGAGAGTGGTATGTCTATATCCGAGGAAGCGGCGGCGGCCTCGTCAAGGGCTTTGAAGAGCAACATAGTGTCATCATCTGTTGGTGTTTCGGTTCCGAGCGGTGCACTTCATTCTATGTCAGCATTCTACATATGCACTTGAATGTCAAATACATACGGTTTGACCCAATGTGCAATTGGTACTTCAATCTCTCCATCTTCGTCCTGAAGCGGAGCATGGATTGGCTGGAAATAAATTTATAAGAGTGTGTCTTAATTGGCACGGTTAATGACACATACATTTGAGTTCGCAGTCTGCTGATTGTACGATGTACTTGGTTGTTCACTCGGGGCAGTGTTCCATTCCTCATCCATCGACACTTGACATTCATACACACGGTGTTGGTATAATAGAATTACATTGACAGAACAAGATGTGGCAGCCTGTCCATCTCACTTACCAGTGCTGGTGAGGAAAGCACCGATGCCTTCCATGAGGTCGTCCGTCATTTCAATATTGTTACCCGCCTTCCCAGATGTGGAAGCAATGACAGAATGGGGCGCAGATGGTGCAGAAGTTCCACCCTGGCCTGCTGCACGTGTTTCAGGTGGAGCACGAGCCGACTTTGTCGAGGCGTCGGATGAGGCACGCTGTGCAGTTGAGCATGAGCATTATTGATAACAACTACACATAGGCACATACCGTCTTTCGCTTTTCGCCGGCCTGTGGGGATACGTGCATTTCCTGTTCTCATTCAATGGCTGAAACAGATAATACATATGCATGGTACTCACTGGAACCATGTCCCCTTCGGTGGCGAGTGCTGCTACCATAGCCCGATTAGCTTCCAAGTGTCAAAAAGGCATGATGGGAGACTTACGCATTGGCCCCTGCGACTCCGGCGTCGCGGGCCGTGTGAGCTACAAGGTGGAAAATGACTATCAGCCCCTTGTGGACACTTGAAAAATCATGAGTGTACTCACCAACATGTCTTGGTCGTCTGCAGGCTCTGGAGAAGGCGCCTGCTCAGGTACATATGGGTCAGCTAGATCGAATGAGTGCAAGGTCTGACATACCATAGGTGACGAGATATGCATCCCATCCACCGGTGGTACACTCTCCTCATGCTGTGACACATCAGTTTTTTTTTGAAGAATGAGGAGAAAATGCACAAGACATACACTACTCTCATTCGCTGGATTGTCATGCAATCCCTCTGTATCTTTGACAGACGACGTTGCTTCGGGCACTCCTTCGAGCTTCTCAACACCAAGTATCCTCGAAGCCTAGTGGACCATTTTAGTCTGGATTGTCACCACCAAGATGAATATACATACCAACTGCATGGCCAGGTTGCCTAAACTATCGATGGCCAACTTGAGATCTTCGTCCGTCTCAGACTCTGGGAGGTCCAGGACGTTGAGCTGTGCACGACGCTCCATGGGATCCTGCTCGTTGCCGAGTGATATGACCGCGTCCCGCCCAAAGAGGCCCACTTTCTTGTTCCTCTTTGCCCATTCAATCCAATCATAGCCTATATGTGTCCGACATGTTATACGGGTTCTACACAATGGTAAAGCGTATCAATTGACTCACCTTGTGGGTCACGCATCAGCTTTTCATCAAGCCGAAGTGTGCTACTCAGCATGAAGTTTGTGGGGACCCAGAAGTACGCAGTTGCCCAGATATGTAGCCAAGGGTTGATGTCCATGTTGTCGTCTTCGTGGTACTTCACCGACCATTTCATGGCAGCCGTCCGGACTGCATGTGCAGAGTTGACACTCCACGTGAAAGCCTCTAGAGCATCCCATGGATCCTGTGCATCTGTGATGGAGTCAGGCCGCTTGCCCCCCTTCTTACCTCCCCAAGGGCATGGAACACCGTCCAATACATTCTCAATACCCTGGACAATCTTGGCATGCCAAGTGATATAGCGATTGAGGAGACGCAATTCGTGGTAGTACCGCACACGGATGGGACCCATATTTGCGCCAGCCCCTGAAAAGACGTCATAGACCATGTCACCATTTTCTGTGTGTTGGCGCTCGGAGCAGTGCCAGCCCGCATGTGATATGGCCGACTTTCGGGCGGACTTTGTGGACTGCACAGGGAGTGGTACCAAGCACATGTACTCTTGGAGCCTAACTGTGACTTCGGCGAGTTCGACTGGGTCGATGATGTCGTAATCGGAGTCGTCTTGCCCATTTGTCTCACTGTTGTTGTCCTCCTTCTCCGATCTCTCGTTGTCGTTGTCGTTGTCGTTGTCTTCATCCTCCTCCGAGCTTTCGGCCTGCAGGCAGTGTCAGTGCGCAAGGTTCCCCATGCATTCAGGGAGACAGACGTACCTTCCGCCGAAAAATGCGCGGCTGCGAAAGAGGGGGTGGGGAGAGGCTCCGCCCAATGGAATTGTGCGCGGAAAGACGCGTAGAGCTGCGTGTTATCTGTGCTCGTTGAGGAGCAGCAGCAGCCTTAGAGGCCACCCTCTTTGGCGGCTTGACCAGCCTCACCTTGGCCCGTGTTTCTGGCTCTGCTTTGGCCTTTCCTGCTGCTTTTGCCTGCGCACACGCTGCGAGTAAGTGGCCATAAATTTACATGCCAGGGAAACTTACCGTTGCAGCCTTTGCAGCGTTCCCTCCCGCTCCACGGCCTTTAGCGCTACTGAAAGAGCGAGTCCTTCCACGGACAGGCTCCACATCCTGCTGCATGGTAAGCGTATGAGTACGCACACGATTAAATTTTCTGCTCACCGCGCCATCCTCAGAGCTCTCGTCATCCCCTGTCTCCTCATTTTCGTTCTCATGCTCGTCGCTCTCCAGGATCTCCACGCTTTTGGGGGCCTTCCTCCTCGACTTGCGTGTCGACCCACCCTTGTTGCCCGCGCCGGCCGCCTCTGCTTTGGCCACAGCCTTCCTCTTTGCCTTGTAAGGTGTCCGGTAAGTGATTATCTGCTCGGCGTGGGTGACCAAACTCACCGCGCTGCCCGCACCCTTTCCAGTTCCCTTCCCCGCGCTCGCTATCTCGGTAGCATTTCCACCGGATGTATCCCTGCTGGACTTGGCCGGCACGGCCTTCCTCGACTTTCCTGGGACCTGGAACACATTGTGCAGCTCAGTATACACGCTCTCCACATGTGCAAAACCACTCACAGGCTTACTAGCACTGTCACTGACCAGATCCTCATCTGCAACCGCTACGTAGGCCTTTTTAGCCTTTGCCGATGCCTGCGGAGTTGTCTGCAGGTGAGCAGAGATTGCTCCACGGTGTGCCACACACGTACCTTCAGGCCCGCACTTGTACCTGCCTTGGACCCACCCTCCTGTGTCTCCACAGGCTCCCGGGACGTCTTGACGCTTTTCTTCAAGGTCCTGACACTCCGTGCCTTTGCCTTCTGCTTTTGGCAATGTGCCCAGGTGAGTACCCATTATTTACGACTCCTCATAGGACTCACCGTTGCGCGTTCGCCCTTCCCGACGCTTTCCGACGCTTCCTCAACATCCTCCTCCTCCTCGACCTCCTCCTCGCCCTCTCCATCTTCGTCAGACTGTACGGCATCTCCATCTTGCTCCTCCGCACCCTTTCCGTTGCCCCCTCCCTCTATATCCTTATCCTTGTCCTCCACAGCCGCCTTCTCCTTTCCCTTTGTGTTTCCCGGCTGTGGGACGCACTGTAGGTGAGTGGAATTCTGGGTGCTGTCAACCACATACCGCCTTCCTTCCAGTCTTCTCCACCTGCTCCTTGCGCGCCCCCGTGCTCGCCCCGGCAGGTTGACCCTTCCCCGACTTCGCCGCCGTCTTGTGGAAGGTCCGGAGGTGAGCGTACGAGTATTGAGAGTGCATGGCACGACTTACCGGCTTAGGTGCACGGTGCGCTCCATCCGACGCACCCTTACCCGCCCCGACTACCTTCCCGCCCTTCGCCGGGCTCGCCTGAGCTGCTGCGGGCATGCTCCCCTTCTTACTGCTCGTGCCTGCCTGTTTCTCCGTCGTCTCCGCACCCACAGGCTCGGAGCCCGCGTCATTCGTCCCCGTCACTGCTATGGGGGCCCTCGCCGTGCTGGGATGCGACACCGTCTTGTCAGGACGCGTGGCGGTCGCACTGGATGCGACCGCACGATCGCCAGAGGTCTTTGCTGGCGCTTTCCTCGGTTTTGGCTGTACCATTGGTGAGTTCTTCTGATTGCGCGCGTGCAGTACCGGGTGTGAGAATGGAGAAGGGTATGAAGAAGAAAAGCGCACGCAGGAGGTCGCCCGCCAATTGATCTATTTTCAGGCGCCCAAGCCGCGCGAACAACATGTGTTCGCGTTTGGGCGTCTGCATACCGCGCGAACGTGGTGTAGCCTCCCTCTCCGCCTTTTCACTGCCATTCCGCCACCTAGTACGCCCCTCTGTCTTTGTTACCGCTTTAAAAATGTCTCAGCCAGTATGGAACGAGTTCTCCCTGCGACAGGAAGGTTACAAATCCCGTCGGCCAGTTGCCACACGCGAGCCTGTCCGCTCGCACAAGGCTGGGGCACCTGGCGTCACGGTTGAGCCCGGAGGTACGTACTCAAACTCCTCTATCGGTGTACATACAGTGATGGTTCTCTGGCAGCTGCTATCAGCGAGCCCGATCCGCAGGGCATCACGGTGCGTGCGGCGCGCGTCGAATACACACATCCAGAGCTTACCTCGCGCAGTCCTGCATGTACTGTGGCCAGGTGAACGACGGTGCATCACAGATGTTTGTCTGTACGATGTGCGGGATCTCTGTGTGCGGAAATAGTCCCACCGGATGTGCCCAGCCATCGGACGACATTCCTCTCGACCCCGCCCACTTTCTATGCCCGATGTGCTGTCGCGCGACTCGCACACCCGTTACGGTAAGCATTCAATCCTTTCCACAGGTTTACACAACACTTCACGTGCGCAGTATGGGCTTGACACACTGGCGGCCGAGTATCGTGTATACCACGAGGCACTGCGTCCCCTGTGCCTCATTACCGCCCACGAGCCCGAGCTCAGGTACTTCAACACTATTCTCCAGGCGCTTTTCGAGCAGGAGTACGCCCTCGCACCGCGAATGGTACATCAGACTGTTCTGTTCTTATTTAAAACACCTCTGACACATACAATTGGCTTCTAGCTCTACTCTGTCGACCTGCCCTTCTCGTCTCAGGGATGGGCGGAACACAACACAAACATGGGGCGTGCACAGCTGTGGCAGGCGGGGAATCAGCTGCAGGACATGCCTATCATTGTCACCATCGACTGCCACAGTGACCCACGCAACGGCCAGATTACCTGGAGGCGTAGCCGCAACGGCATCGGCATGGTGCACACGGTTCCACGTGTACGTACTTCCCAACAGAGTCATGCATGTACTACTTATCCTTCAACATGCTCAGGTTATCGCCGAAATCCTTGGAGGGTGGTTCAAAACGCTTCCGACCCGCGCCGGAGAGCGGGGCCTTATTCTCATGACGTGCGGCTACGTTGTCACCGACGCGGCGTCCGAAAATCAATTGTGGGCTTTGGTTGACACGTATGTCACTTGAGAATGATGTGCGAATGGGGTTCCTCACTGGTTCGCATTTTTACAGCAAACACTTTACGTTCATCATCGCATTTCCGACGACCACGCTCATCCCGCAGCGCGCTGTGCTCCCAATCACTCGTCTCCTGCAGAGCATGATGGTGCGTGGGAAGCTCCTGATGCATGCGCTCCAGGATACCTGCTTCAAGGACACCGAGCTCATGGTCACGACGGGAATCCATGTCACGCAGCTCACACCGGCGAAGACTATACGGCAGACAGTCTTCATGGGGACGACATCTGCACGGCCTTGGGGCGTACCACTGCGTTGTCCGAATGCTGCCTGTACCGGAACGGTGAACGACATCTTCTATCGCACTCATCACACCCTCCGCATCGTTCGCATCAGGTGCAAAGCTTGCCAGATGCAGACCAAGGACTATGTCCAAGTTCCAGATTGGCTCTGTTTCGCAGATCAGGAGAATCATATTGTCGAGTACCCCTTGGTGGTCGACGGCAAGCCGGTTGCATGTGCACTTCTAGAAAAGTGTGACATGATACCATGGCCGTGTACCACTGACAGCCAAGCTTGATATGAGATGTATGTAAATACCACCTTTTGATGTATTGCACTTTCATGCAGATCTCTCAAGTCACAGAATAAACTTTGATAGACTGTATGAGTAATGGGAGACATGCCCAAAATTGGTCATAGATCAGCTGTAGTGCGAGGCTGTATCAACTTCACACTTGTAATTCCCCAGAGCCCACAGTTTTGGGTGGCCTGTGGCCTTTCAACAAGCTCAAAGACCACCACCCTTCTGTGTAGCATTCTGACCCCTGCCCTCCGCAAATGCACAGCACACACTCGAGCAATTGCGCCAGAGAAAGCTTTATCAAGATCACCCCGATGCTATCTTCGGACCAAGCGCCATACTAAGTGATACCCTCATGGAACAGCTCACATCCACTGGCCCTCTGACACGACAGCAAGCTTGTGACATGCTCGCATCGTGGCTCGGGCGTGATCGGTACGAATCTGACCTCGTCGACCTCCTCTTGTCAATGGAGATCACATACACTCCCAAACCCAAGAAAGATCGAAAAACCCCCTCGCGTGCGAAGGCAGCAAAGCCGGAAGCCACTCAGACACGGGCAGCGATACACGACTGCCCATCCGAGGCTGCCTAACCTGGGGTACAAGACATGCCGCCGTCGACACGCGCCCGGCTGACAACCTCCTACGACATAACAGTATCTTCATTTTCCTCTAGCTCACTCCCTCAGACGTACAACTGACCAACTGGTCATATCAATACGTACCTAATACCGTCGCCCACTATCACTCGGTACATGGGCTCCGAGTCAAGGCAGACACCCAGGCCGT
>MPVS01000526.1:0-12914 GCA_001931775.1 Fomitopsis pinicola
GGCGACATTGTGCATATCCCCACGACCACTCGGATGAAGTCTCGCGGGTCCTGACGGAACATTCAGTAGGCGAAATCGACACAGCACGGCAGAACGACGTACCTCGTGTATGTTGAAGATCCTCGACCCCAAGACACCTGTCCGATCAGCCACGTACACCGACACGCTCGCGTGCGCGACAACAATGCCCAGTACGAACGACCGGTCCACGGCCTCGTGGAAGATCATGCGCATGTACTTCAGCAGTTGC
Source organism: Fomitopsis pinicola (assembly GCA_001931775.1). Lineage (NCBI taxonomy): Eukaryota > Fungi > Basidiomycota > Agaricomycetes > Polyporales > Fomitopsidaceae > Fomitopsis > Fomitopsis pinicola. The sequence continues at coordinate 251 of MPVS01000526.1, forward strand.
AGAATCGCAGGACAGTCGCCGTCGACTCTTCCGTGGTAGTACCGCTTCTTCATCTCTATCGGGACAAGGATGCGACTCCAGGGGATCCTGACCTCCGCGTGCTTCTTCTTCGGCTGCTTCGACTCAAGCCGTACGCCATCCCCAAGCGTAGCAACGATGTCAGGCCTCACCTTGGACGCGTAAGGGTCGAAGGAAAGGGGCGTCCGGTCATGGCAATCGTGCCATGCGACCTCGTTCCTCTCGTCTGCCGGGATGCACTTCGAGATAGACTCTACCAGGGTCACGAACGGCTCGTACAGATCCTTCTCGTGCTTGGGGGGCTTGACGGGATAGCTCCTCCACTGTTCCTCAGACGCGTCGTAGAGCCCCTTGCGCTTCGACACTTGCGCCCACACCGTGTCGAGGAGATCGTCGGAGACCGGGAACATGGCCTCCAGAAAGCCGGGGACGTCGGTGAACACGTCGTCAGCGAGCTCGCTCACGATGGCTTGCTCTAGACGAAACGCATTCCAATCGATAGTGATTGGCGAGGTAGTGTTCGCATGACTAGAGTATACACCACTTTGTGAGCCTGTCGGTTCGGCATGCGGTGTACTAGGGGGCAGGGGGCCTACAGCAGCCATGGGAGTGGGTTCAGACATACCTCGACGATGAGGCGAAAGAGGATGTTGATGTTCCGCAGTATTCGCACATCTTATGTGTTCTCGGGAAAACCCGCGGCTGGGCCCGATAGCGGACGAGAGAGGCAGGAGGAGGAGGTCAATAGAGAGACGCACATAAGCGAACTCGAACAATGCAAGCGCATGAGGCGCCCACGTGGCGATCTGCTATCAGATCATCCTTCCTAGATGGGTAGTAACAACCTCAACCTGCGCGTCCCCACACATTTCCTCGCTTCCCTACGCTAGACATTGAGATCATCTTGATCTGAATCAAGGCGCTGACTGCACTCATCCACAGTCGCGAGCCGCGTTCTAAGTTCGAAGCAGTTGGTATTACCACTGCAAGTCCCTGCGAATGTTCCATCCCTTGACTACTGCTTTCGTGAGTCATCAGAGCTGCATTCCAATCTCCTGTGACGCTATAGTCTGCTCTCCATGTTGTAGGAATGCATAACGGATGACGCCGAGGTGCGGCGAGCATCCTCCTTCGCCGCAAGGGCTCTCAGCCTAAGGGACGTTCCTTTTGGACTCCAGCTTCCGCCAGAACTCTGGGAACAAGTTATCGATCAGTTGTCGGATGATCCGTCGGCTCTCCGAGAGTGCAGCCTCACCTGTCGAGCATGGCTTCCTGCTGCACGCCAACATCTATTTCATCGCGTCGACTTCAACTCACAGGACGACTGCCTGCGCTTCCTGGGTACCCTCGATTTATCGGAAGGAGCGCGGACAAATCTCGCGCGGCACGTAAAGGATGTCGCCGTCGTCGGCCTACCCCTCTGTAGACTCGGTCACGAATACGACAATGGGAACGGATTCATCTTACATGACGTCCTACAGCGGCTTCCAAACGTGACATCACTGACGCTAGAAAACGTCGACATTGATGTGCACCTCCCGCTCGACTACGCCACGTCTAGTATCCAGCTCCGGCCGTTTTCCCACCTCTTCCCAACACCTACCCTCCGAACGCTCGCCATGTCCGCAGTCATGTTCCACTCCCTCCACGACATCAGCCGACTGATCGCCGCGTTCCCCCAGCTGCACACACTCGCGATTAACCGCGCACTTTGGTGGCAGAATACTGGCGCGCCATTGCAAGACGAGGAGCGCGCGCATACGGACAGAACACTTCGTAATCTATCCCGTCTCGACTTGTTCAGCGTGCCTAGCCCTGTGGACCTGCTGCGGAGGATCCAGAGGTTCCCAGCATTGCAGTCGACGAGGCAGTTTGGGTGGACAACGTACGTCACGGACGAGAAAGGTCTGCTTCTTGGGATATTGCGCTCCTCCGCCGCCAACGTCAGGGTTCTGGACGTTGTCACTCGATACGACAGTAATCGTAGGACCCTCTGTCGCCTACTCTGACTGAATACTTACTTCATACTCGCAGTGCTTGCGGAGCTCGATGCAAACGAGTACGTCAGCGTACGAAGCCTCAGCCTGATGCTCGCCGCCTCCGCGCACAAGCAGGACGCTTTCTGCGACCCACTCCCCTCTTTCCTCACACATCTGGACGCGACGCACCTCTGCACGCTGACGCTCGGCTTCTCGCTCTTCCGCCCGACGAGCATGTACTGGACGTTCGTCGACTGGCCCGCGCTCGACGCTGCGCTCACCGCGCTGCACGAGCGCAGCCCCGCGACGCTTGTCGTGTTCCGCATCGCATTCGTCCCGGCTGCGGGGCTCTCGGACAACCTGACCGCGGACGTCGCCGGGCCGCTGATGGAGAATCTGCGGGGTGCGCTGGGCGCGGGGACGCGGATCGGGGTGCGGTGCGACTTGTTTGATCAGATCGCGGACATGGCGCTGAGGGAGGGCGCACTGAGGTGGCTGGTCTTGGATGAGCAGTGACAAATTATGCGTTTGCGTCGGCGGCTGCGTTCCGTATCGCTGAGAAGGTTATGGACCCTCGGACTTTGCGGATGATCTACATGGGTCTGTACGTTGAATGCACGACGTATCGGATCTCGTCTGGTGGCATATAGTCTAGCAAAGGTGTAGATCATACACGGTAGGGGACTCAGCGATTGCTGACCTGCTCTAGAGACATGAAGAACATGATCGTTGGTCCAGAGGAGCAGTCCAAAAATTGGCCGGAGGTCTTAAACAACGCGTCTGCGCTCGCGGAAGAGGTCAATCACGGAGGCAAGTGGCCGTTCTGAACTGCGCATGGTTCAGGATATGCTGTATTCGCCCTGGTAGCCGTCTTTATTTGGTCCGGACAGTCAGCCTGCTCGTCAGGAGAACGAGCAAGGGTCAAGAACTGAAAGGGAGGGAAACGGGCAAGGCACATGAGAAATGTTGAGCCATCCACGCATGTCGTGTATGAAATGCTTCACTATCCGGAGCTGACGCATCGGACATATTGCTCCCCTCATGCCACCCCAACAAGGTGTGCGGCTATGTCGACTGGTCCTTTATCAGTATGCTGATGCTCCACGGCGCTGCCTTGGATGCGTTCTCGGCGTGCCAACCAACTAGGGTGTGGAAGTCTACTTCGCGTCTCTTAACATCCTTACATCGTCTGCGTACGGCAACAATATAGCATTCTAGCGCGATCACCTCCGGACACCAGTACAACGCAATCCACCTTTTGCTATGAAGTACACTGATTGAGGAGTTTCAGTACGTCGCAAGTCGCAGAGATTCGCGGGAAGTGGCACTACTCACGACTTGAATATGGATCAACAGCGAGATTCTCCCTCGATATCATGCGGGCTCATTCCTCGAGTACGGCATTCTCAGCGTCCGCGATAGCGACGTCGTAATACGCCCCAATCCGCTTTTCGAGTGCAGCATCATCAGCGTCCGTGATAGCGGCGTGGTAAAACCCCCCGTGCCGCTTTTCGAGTGCGGCATTCTCAGCGTCGGTGATAGCGACGTCGTAAAACGCCCCGTGCCGCTTCTCAAATGCGACACTTTCATCGTCGGTGTAATCGTGACCTCCCCCTCGTTGTTTCTCAAGAAAGTTACCGCGATAGCCTAGGGCAACAGCTAGAACATCATCAAAAAGGTCAACCACAGTCTTATATACAGAATGAACCCAACCATACCTCCATTGAGGGGGGCAGAGCTGACGGTATGTATGAGGGCGACGGCAAGAACGGCGAGCGCACTGGCAAGTGTAGCCTTCATCCTGCTTGTAGCTTGTCGCGGTGTGCTAGCGAGTGGGATGGAACAATGGTTAGCCCACATCGACAACCTGGGCTTTATGTACTGCTGCGGGTACTACCAGTCGCCCAAAAAGCAGCCCACCGGGCATTCGAGAACATGGTGCCATCAAGGGTGTTCTGGTCATCAGCATCTGGGTGCGTGCCATTACTATCCGCTGAGTCGTCATGTTGCATGTAGTATTGGTGTCTCGTATTGACATCTTATTTGCACCATAGAAGATGGACATGTTCCACTGGGATCGAAGATGTCTGGGAGGGGAAGTCTCAGTCAACTCGGAGACTCGGACCCGGCGCCGCGGTCAGATTTGAGTTGTAGGAAGCATGAGCTCGTATTGAACCCTACTCACTCGCAGTTATCTGAAGCATACGTCCAACGCTCCTCGCGTGTATGCCTGCTAGACTCCCCAGCATCAATCAATTCATGCTAGGCAGTGCTAGCAACCCTCTGACTCCGAGCAGGAGATGGCGATGCTCCCAAGTACTGGTAACTATACTATCACCGGCAGAATGTCGACTACGGTGTCCGCGGAAGCTGTTCATTATGTGACTGCCAAACACCGACTGAAAGCACATCACTCACACAGTTTGCTACTCCCATAGACCGGCGTCCCTAGCGTGGCAAGTTTGTGTGTCACCCAGGCAAATTTCGGTTACATGGACCATGGGTGCCGGTGTGTGGTAATCTAGGACTTATCCCGAGTCGGGGCCAGCAGCCTGAGTGTTGGTAATGCCAACCGACGTAGACGATGTCACTTACGCTCTGACGAGACACACAGGTCTACAGGTTCAATTGGTACCCCAGTAAGGAAGTACTGCAGCCCACGGAAGCATCGGTGCATTGACAGCACCGCGGGCAAGCGCTGTCATTGAATCCAGAAGGTATGAGTGATTACTCACTACAGTATGTACCATGGGTTATCTACGCGGCATCCGCGATGACTGACGCCCATTCTCCTATTCAGCGTTCAGGGTTGCTACCACCGCCGTCACGCTCACGTTGAGCTATTGATAGCTCACGGCGGCTGCATGCAAATCTGGAATTTACAAAACCTTAGCTCGTGACAACACGACAGCTAAGTAGCAGTAGTACATACTACCCTGAACTCGAATTTGATTCGATAATGAACGAAGTTCTCTTGCGCCATCGCGGCCCTGCTTGCCTGCTTTCTTCTGGCACTTCTAACACCTGATGATAGTGCACATTATCCACTAGCGATTCAGCTGACTCAACCGCATACCAATTTTTTATCCAACCCAATCCTTGCTGCCCGCAGGACTTTTCTCGATAGTCCTACGCTCGATGTATTCCTCCCGTATGTACGCGGTGCCAGTCATCGATATGCTTCCCTAAACATTCGATGCTACATCGTCTCCAACCTCAGTGCCCTAGAGGCCTTCATCGTCATCAGCATGTTTCACGAGTGCAAGCACTTTGGGAGCCTGCGAGCTACTTCGACCCTGGCAACTGGATCTAAGTGATCAGTGGGTATTGCGCTGGAAGGGATTTGATTTATGGCTACGCACCTGTTACGGCTGGGCCTCGTTTCATAACATCTTTGAGGGGGTACCGTTCATAAGTTGCGATATGTCTGTAGCAAGATTCGCCATCTAGCTTGTCATTCAGGGTCATAATCAGCCCATCGAGGTCATACGCGTGTGTGTCCTCATTAACAAGGTTCCGTCAGTAGGAAGAAAAGCGGCCCGGGGTCGGGAATAGTGAACAGAAAACTTCGGACAGATGGCGAAATAACTAACGCACCTGTCCAAGGACGCCGTTTTTCTGATTCCAATGAGCAATGCCGGAATTGCTTGGAGCGGAGCTATTGCCCGGTGGGGCTGACTACTAGTATGTGACAACGAAGCCACAGTAGACATGAAATGCGTGGAGATGTTAGGGGCCTGAGCAGAGCCAACGTCGCCTGACCACCGTCTTGTAATATAACGCACTCCATAGTCATATGTGCAGCCAGTAGGCCGTACTGGCGATCTAGTCTCCGGTGAGCGCCGTCCTCATGCCGGGGGAACCCGGATGCAGCTGTAACGCATCACGTGAAACCTTGACGCGACGCGTCACACATCGTTCTCATCGCCGACGACGCAATCTTTGAGCATCCGACCAATACTCCCTTCGTTAGAGTCATCCGCTAGACCTCGTCACGGTAGATTAGTCAGAAGACTTACTCACATGAGTCTCCAGCTAGCGTGAAGGTGCTCTCCGCTACGAATGATCGGTAGAAACCGCAAGCACGATGTGAGTTCTAGTGTGTCAAACGGCGGTATGGGCTCGGACTAGAAGCCAGGACCCAGCTGAGCAGGAGCCCTCATCTGACCATCTGACGGCATCTCCAGACAGTAGGCGGTACTCAGACGGAAGCAAGCAGATAGATGGCGGGATGCCCCCCTGGATTGGAACGGGCGAGTGGCGAGGCGTACAGTATAGGTCATCCGGTCAGAGCTATGCCACAATCACGAATGCAGAAGAAAAGCGACTCGCCTCTATCGCTGTGATCCTATGTTCGTATTACATGATAGAGGTGTTTGAAAACACACATATCTGAATAAGGTGGTGTGAATGCTGCACATGCCCGGTGGAAGTAGGGAGACGAGCGATCGAGACTCATCGAATACGATCCCCCGGTTGGCACCGTTCGCCACGGTGGGACCACAGACCGCTCGCTACAATTGCTAGAGTGTCGCTTTTAATTCTGAGCGAAAGGATCATGCAGCTCACAAACAGTCGCACGACGCCTGGTTGTTTGTGCTCGCCGCCACTGACGGACAAGGACGTTGCACTGGATCATGTTGGGGCCCTCTTTTGATGTCTCGCCAATCACGAACAATGAGGCCAAGGGTGTCAATCCAAGTATGCCGGGATCTGGGCCCCTTGCAGAGCAGTGGCTTCGGCTGGTGCACTCGCCTCTAGACGCATAGCATAGATTTGCGCTGCCCAGCATTACAGCTATATCGACGTACACTGAGGGTCGCAAATTCAATAAACTGGTACGAGAGGCAATTCACGACCGACCTTCGGATTCGCGCCCCTGATTATACATTTTGTGCCATCGATCTGTGCTTATCCCTTTACACCATACTGCTCCCAGTATTGTTGCATGTTCGCAAGTTCCTCGGTGCGCTCATGTTGCTCCAACCAAGCCATGAGATGCCTCATCTTGAGGATGGTCGGCACGCTGCCCTTGCCGCTCAAGATACCCTCGACCTCCTCGATCATGCTGTGCCCTTCCTGTCCGACCTCTTCTCTGTCTAGCAGCAGCACCGCACCCACAACGTCTCCGCCCTCCCGCTTTACAATATCGATCGCGCCGCGGATGGCAGTCCCCGCGGTGGCGACGTCGTCCAGGATGAGCACACGCTTGCCCTTCACCGGGGCGCCGACGGTGACCCCGCCCTCGCCGTGGTCCTTCGCCTCCTTGCGGTCATACGCGTACCCGACGTCGATTCCGTGGTCGCGGTGCAGGAGGAGGGCAGTGCACGCGGCGAATGGGATGCCCTTGTACGCAGGCCCGAAGAGAATGTCGAACTGCGGCAGGCCAGCCTTGAGCGCGTCGGCGATTGTTTTGGCGTAGGCGGTGCAAAGGGCATTCAGCACAGGGCCGTCTGCAAGTAGGCCAGCATTGAAGAAGTAGGGAGATTCTCTGCTTTTGCTATGACATCCGTGAGGCGATGCAGGAACGCTGAAGCTCACCTTCCGGACTTCAGCGTGAACGATCCGAACTTGAGCGCCCCAACTGCCATCGAATGTTCGATCAAGTCACTCTGGTACTTCTCCAGAATCGCCATTGTGGTTCTCTTGGTGCGTGGACAAGGCCGTTGCAAATGTTGGGAGGATGTGGGTTACAAAGGTACAAAAAACTCGGATTGACTGAACTTGGACGGGAAACGGTTCGGGCGAGCACGTACTGTAGGACAAAGTCGTCGATCAAAATAATCATCGAATCGTCACCGCGTTCCAAGTCCGGGTTGTCACCTGACTGTCTATGTATAAGTTTCAACTGCTAATTTCGGACCTCAACGTACCCAAACGGTGCCGGTTGGGCACCCCCTACTCCCCTCTTTTCCTCTCACATCCAAATTTAGCCAAGCTCTGCAATCTCGCTGAAAACCCAATCTACGAACGTGGCGAATACACGACTGAGAGCGGATACAACAGCGTGATACAAACACTCAAATCCATACGGTGAAAGGGTGGAACGTAACGCGAACGCTCGAATTAGTACGGGCAGTGCTGTTGGTGCGTCTTCCCCGTTATCATTGGCCTCGAACTGCTGTTTATTAAATGTTCTTTGTTCTGTCGCCCATTTCGTGCCAAAGGCGTACGGCCATGAACGGCTCTCTTGCTACGACCTCTGCCTGCTAGAGACGACGCCTCCCTTCAAGCACGATATGGGGCTCAGCTTCCTCATGAACATCGCCTTGGTGCTTTCAGGCCACGGTAGAGACGACGCCGCACACGACCCCGAGAAGCAAGCTACCCACGAAGAGGACCGAGCCCCGCTGTCGTCCGACGACGAGGATGTCCATGGCCCCACTCCCGCAGCATCGATACGTCCGCTACGCCAATTCGCCACGGTCGGCAGCACTCTCACCGGCCTCGGCTCGACTCTGGGAGCCAGTCGTACCCTCACGTCGTACAGCTCGGCGAACTACCGACAGACGATCGTCTCCCGGGCAAGGACGTTCTTCTTCCCGAAGCCCCGGCCAGGAGAGACGGCACGGTATGTACCTTACTACCGCTACTCGCCCATCATTTCTGGCGTCGTCATACCTTTTTCTATCCTGCTTGAGATACCCGGGCTCACCGAGCACTGGTACATCCGGACGGAGGCGAGCAAGACGATCGAGTCGCGACCGAACCCTGCGCTCCTGGACGCCGGCCTGGCGCTCTCTATGGCGTGTGCCGTCTTTGCGAACATCTGCCTTATCCTACGATTCAGCGAGAAGTGGGTCAAAGCGACGACCCTGTTCTGTGTTCTCTTCCTCACGACCCATGGTGTGTCCCGGCAAACGAGAGCTTCGGCGGGAACCTCACACCCTTTTGCAGATGCCATCAATATCGCGGCTGTGACTGCGTTCGGTGTCATTCACCGGGTAGACGATGGGTTCACGTACGGACAAGCGTTCTGGATGACGCTGTGCTCGACGGTCGCCTCCACTATCACGAACCTGAGCTTGATCTCCGACTTTATTCGCACGAAGGATTTCGCGCACAGCGGCAAGTCGGTCACGACTCCTCTTGGCCTGTGTACTCACGATTGTCTGACAGGCAGCGGGCTGACGCGGAAACAACGTTCGCTGGTCATACTGGTGATCATGCTCCTGATGTACATCGCGCTAGGGGCGTGGATCAACTCGGTGCTGCTCCACCTCAACTACATCAATGGGCTCTACTTCACGGTCGTGTCCATCGAGACAATCGGGTTCGGGGACATCGTCGCACGGAGCGCTGGTGCGCGCGTGTGGGTCTGCGTGTACAACGTGTTCGGCGTGGTGATGCTCGGGATCGTGATCTCGCTGTGCCGAGAGACGGTGCTGGAGGGGCTGGACATCGGGTACCGGAAGCGGCTGCGGGTGCTGCGTGAGCGACGGAGCGAGGCGCGGCGGTTCCGGAAGTGGCAGACGCGGTGGCGGCGGGCGATCGAGTGGCGGCTGCGGCGGCAGGGCAGCGCGNGGAAGCACCTGAACATCAACGCGCTCTCGGACGAGCAGCTCCACGAGGCGGCGCTCGAGGCGGGCGTGCCCCTCGAGATGTTCATCGACTTTAGCCCGGCGCACAAGCTTGTGCACGAAGCGAGCGGGCAACTGCTCCCTACAAGCCCGGCGCTCGCGGGCGGCGATTGGCCGACGCATGCGGGCACGCCGACGGACGCGCAAATCGGGCGGATGTCGTCGATGCTGACGAAGATGGCGCTGGTGATCAGCGGTCGCGAGATCTACGTGCCGAGACGGTCGCTGGAGCATCGGGAGGAGGTCATGAACAGCATCGTCGAGGATCAGGATGCCCAGCATGACGCAGCGCAGGACGCTCAGGCGGCAAACAACAGGCAGAAGCAGCAGAGCTCTGGAGCGCGGGGCAAGTACATCGCGGCGCCGAAGTGGCTGAGGCACTATGCGTCGGGCGCGTTGGCAGCCAAACCGTATGAGAAGCTCAAGAAACAGATGGCGAACGACGCGCGGAACGCCAATGTGGTGAAGGTGAGGGGAGCGGTGTTATGGTCTGTACTCCGCACTCAAAATATTACGCTAGCTCGGTATCGCGTGGAGCGTGTTCTTCACTTTCTGGTTCGCCGGCGCGGCAATTTTCAGCGCTACTGAGGGGTGGTCATACGGAGTCACCATGTATTTCTGTGGGTTATCGCGTGATCGCTTTGCGTTTCCTCTGCTAACCGTACTTTAGGCTTCATATGCTTCTTGACGACGGGTTATGGGGATTATGCTCCAGTAACTCCGGCGGGGCGCTCCATATTCGTCGTCTGGGCTTTGTTCGGTGTTGCGACCATGACCATTCTCGTAGCTGGTTAGTACCATGTTTTCTGTTCGTGCCTGTCGTCCTGACCATGTGGTCACGTTACAGTCATCGAGGACGCATGTTCTGCCAAGTATCAGAGTGCGATGCACTCACAAGTGTTCGACCGCGCTGTACGCAAGTATCGCAGACGCACCGCGGAAGAAGCAGCCGAAGGCTTCCGCGCTGAATACCAACTACAGCGTACCGCTGCCAACCGCGCGCACAATGCAGACGCCATCCAGGAGGGCAAACTCCCCGCTGAGCCCGAGGAGCTGTCCATGGCGGACATTCAGGCGCAGCTCGAGGAGGCACAGGAACGCGCGAAGAAGGAGTTGGAGGCGCTGCCGCATGAGATCATCCGGCAGGCAGGGACGTTCCACGACTACATGCACTTCTTCGCGAAGGGCGGCGGACATGACGAAGAGGACCACGACTCGATCAATGTCCCGAGGGTGCTGCGGCAGTTGTTGGATGAGGTCGTGGCGAGTGAGGACGTCAACGACAGTGCGAAGCAGGAGATCCTCGCGGACGACGATGCCAAGCACGTACGTGCTGTCATCAATAACTGTGAAGTTCTGGCTGACTGGCACCGTTTCGTGAAGACTCTCTTCATCCTGAGCATAGAGCGTGAGTATCTACTATGGTCAGAGTCTCCTCGTGCGCTCACGGACCCTTGACAGGTGCTTTGAAGAAGATGATTCACTCCGCTGACAGTGCATTACAAGCTTGTGCTGAGCGCGACACGCTCATGGCCGTACATACGGAACAACGCGCTAAGGCGCCCAGTGGCAAGCCCGAACACGAAGCGGAAGAAGTTGAGCATATAGGCGAGGACGAACACTTGGGGAATAGGGCAGCTCCTTTGCAGCAGGAGTCGACTTATCCTGCTGACCATGAGGATAGGTCTTCGTCGAGCCTGCCGTCGTCATCGGCACCCTCTGGGTCCCGTCCTCGATCGTCTGCCATGTCTTCCTATGACGGCTCACCTCCCTCAGATTCTTCAAATCCCAACGCCGCTAGGACAGCTTACGCAGCTGATTACGCTCACAAGCCATCATGACAGCGACGATTTGTATCCACATACTCGTTTTGTTAGACATCATCCCGTTCAGTTTCGCGGCATTCCGTAGCATCATGGACCTCTACCTGCACACTTACCCCTGTGATACACAACATCTTTCCACACACTCATGGTATCAGGCGCGTGTCTCCACGAGCCTAGAGTGTGTATATACAATGACATATACGCTACGAATCCAATAACAGACTGGTCCCTAGAGTGGAACAGAAAACGCATCCGGAACGAATCTATTCCTGGCTATAGGTCCTCAACAAGTACACTTCAAGTTCAGGGGAAAGGTCTCTGACGGCCGTGCTATTCTGGATGTCACGGATGCCGAAAGCGATCTGCGAACATCCCTGGCGGTAAGATACGATACAGTAAGGTGAGTCGTTCAGGGTTCGGCGACGGTCGACGTCGAGGCGTCACGCGTCACATCTCATAGGGAAGCTGGAACATACACCTATGGTCAGAATAGTACGGTATTCTGTCGTTGCCTATGGTTCGCAATTGGATTCTGAACGTTCGGTCGTATGGCTTCAGTTATGCACCATTCGACACTGTCATAAAATAATATTCTCTGTCGAATGCATTGTAATGGACTACTTTGCCGCCATGGGAGCTGCTTAGCATCCCCTGGGACGGTTCGGATCGATGGGTAACTAGACAACGCATTTCAGTCCTTCTGAAGCGAACACCGAAAGTTCAAGGAAAATGAATCACCAGTGGAAAAGGCTTGGCAGGAGCGGTACGTGACTAGTAAGATAGGCCGCAGCCATACCCTGTCCATCACGTGCGGCGGCGTATGTCACGCTGGCGCCGAGTACAGCCCGAGTACACCATATACACCATTTTGGGTGACGGAAATTGAAGACCATGTATCTCTGTAGTGTAGAGCAAACGCACAAAGAAAATTTCCGCGAAGGACTGTTTGCATGCATGAATGTGATCGAAGCTCGCGTCAGAATATCTATTTTCAGCCTCGTTGCAAAGTAGTGGGCTGAATACAACCGTGGTTGACGGGCGGCTAGCTCACTTAGCAGTTGCCCAGACAAGATGAGGTGCAAGCGCCGTCGCGAGCCACTCAGCGAAAACCACCCGAAATGCCCATGAAAAAACGAAATCTGCATCAGGCGATAGCAAATCTAGGTGATTGGATTCCTAGAAAACTAGCTCAGTTGAGCAAGCCTAGCGGAAACCATGTATGTGCCGCTACAGGTGTCATAGAGCACGGGAATGACAGGCC
>MPVS01000527.1:0-20553 GCA_001931775.1 Fomitopsis pinicola
CTGGGCCGCGTCGGGGCCGCGGCCCGTCCAGGGAGAAAATGCCTTACGCACGACCTTGGCGGCCAGTGTGGGACTCCGCTACCCGGGGTCTACTGAGTAGATCTCCGGGGCGATACCCACTAAAACCCATGGTTTCTTATGCCAGTCCTTCGGGAGGGAGTCCTCGTCTTTCAGGGTTCCAGACCAGGTTGCTAGCACAAGATCAGCCGGAAGGTGCCCTCTTGGTGGTCGGGGGCGGGCCATCTCCCTGTCCAGGACGAGACGCGAGTTCACGGCCCACGCCCATCGCGCCGCGACTGCCTCGGGTGCGTGGGTCCATTGTCGGTCGTCTTCGTGGCCGATCACTCGCTCACAGCGCAGTTTCCAGATTAGAAAGGCCGCCTCGGATAGGGCCACCCTCCACAGTCGGGCCGGGCCGATCAGCGCGACCTCCTCGTTCTTGTTGCCCCAGGACCAGGAGCCCGCGCGGAGCAGCACGGGCAGTGTGACAGGCGTCCATGGGCGCCCGGTTCTCCGCCACAGAAGTTCGACCATCGACCAGATAAGCGCCTGCCCCGGCGATGTGCAGTGGAAGAGGATGTGCTCAGGTGAGTCGGGCGCATCGCACGTCTGACAGGTCGCGCGATCTTCGAAGCCTGGGATGTTCTCCCAGTACGCGCCGCAGCGCAGCGCGCCTTGCAGGAGCTTCCACAGGAAGTCAGAGATTGGGAGGCGGATGTCCTCCTGCCGGATACCCGACCATACTTGCGCTGCCTCGACGGCCGGCTGGTTGAGGGCGGGGATGGCCTGCCGCACCGCACTCATGCAGCGGGTCATCGCATGTCGTGGTGTCTTAGTGGACAGAGATCTGATCCCGCGGTACGCCCTTGCCTGGGTGAGCGTGGCTAGTCTCATCCCAGTGAGGTCGAAGTTTGCAGGGATGGTTGGCCAGATGGCGAGCGGGGTTCCTTGTCGCCTCATTTCGTTGCCAGCCTGCACTGCGAGCTGGAGGCCCGTCAGCTCCAGTGACGAGGTGGCTTTCTGGACGTAGGTAGGTGCACACCGCGAGCGCAGTGTACCGACCAGGGCACGAGAGTGGTCGGCGAATGGCGCCCCGAGCCAGCCGGTGTCTTCACGAGTGCCCAGGTCGGCAACTAGCAGTTTCTGAAGGGCCGATGTCTTGCTGACCAGACGGAGCGGGGCGTCTATCGGGCATTGGGAGGCGGCGTATATGGCTGCGGCTATTTCGCAGAGGGGGGCTGTAGCCTTGGTTGTCGTTCCCTCTGCCTGTGTGATTGTGTTCCGGGGGTCACCCGCTGCGATGTAGCAGATGCCGTAGGGCTCCTCACGGTCCTCCGTGCCCCCTCGGCGGCGACGGGGGGGCGGGGCGGCGGCAATGTACGCTGTGACTGACTCGTCGTGCACTTGGATGGCCCGCAGGCTTCGCGCGGCGACGGGCCGGTTCACCGTGTCGGGGTCAGCGAACACTCGGAACGCTTCAGACAGACCGCCCCGCGTTGTGATGGAGGGATCGAAGATGAGATCCCCTAGTCGTTCCTCTAGCGCGGCAGCATTCTTCTCTTTCCGTCGGGAGGTAAGCGTGAGGCCGTCCGCGGGCGGTTCGTGCTGTGGGTCCCACTTAGGGGGGAGCCTGCTGAGGAGCTTCGCGGCCGCTTCCCTGCACTTACGGGGGTGCGCGCAGCCGCGGGAGCGATCGTCGCGGCAGGCCCAACATCCGCAGCGATTGTGGTTGCGGTGGGGGGCGGAGGTGCCGGTGAAGGGACGGAGAGGTTTGTGCAGGACTTTCAGGAGGTCGAGGATGGTATTAACGCTGTGGCGGGCTCTAAGGCAGGTGCTCTGGGCCGTGTGGTCAAGTCTTCGCAGGGCCGTCGACGCGCTGAGGTGGTACCACGCTGGAAGCTGGTTTTTCAGCTCAGAACCAAGTTTCACCGCTCCAAAGGAGGCGTTGTATTTCCTGCCAGTCTGCAGCATCGTCTTGACGTAGCTCGGGAGGGTCGAGGTGTGGGATGTGTTTGCGTCCCAGCATTGCAGGTAAGTGTTAATCTGCTGTTCAGGTTCGATCGCTCCAGCGCTCGCCGTTACGTTCTGACTTATTAGGGCATCCATGGCGAAGGCCCAGGCCGGGCGTGAGGCGTCCAGGTTAAGGTATCGTTTCAGCCACATCAGTTCGATGGCTTCGTTCCGGGCTACTATGTCCACTAGCCCGAGGCCTCCCTCCTGCACAGGCAGGTAGAGATAATCAAGGGCAACTAGAGGTCGGTGGCCTGCCCCCCACATCAGGTCCCGGACGATGTTGACGACCTCTTTTTCGACCGACTTGGGCATACCCTGCACCATAGTGAGGTACTGGGAGATTCCCGCAGGGCCCATCTGGGCTATGTGTCGTTTGCCGGTCATTGACGGGCGGCACTGAGACCACCGGGACACGAAGGCTCGCATTTTCTGGAGGGCGGGGGTCCATACCGACACGTTCTCAACACCGTTGCCGATCCACGCACCTAGGATCCGGACGGCTGATCCGTCCTCCGCGATGCGTACCGCGTCCGGGATGACGTCCTCAGGGGTGACGTTCGCGGGGTCGAGGCATCGTGAGCGCGCGACGGCTTGGCGATATTCAGGTGAGCCGACAGGGATGACTTCAGTCTTCCCGCCGTTGAATCGTGCTTTGGACGCACGGCACCAGGCTCGCAGGATCGTCCATAGGTGCGACCACCGGTCGGAACGTGCTAAAAAGGCGGATGTGTCGTCCGCGAAGAGGGCTGTTATTAGCCGGTTTGCAACGCCCGGGATTGTGAATCCTGACAGCGGCGACTTCCGCAGCATGCAGGCGAGGGGCTCAATGGCTAAGTCGAAGAGGAGACACGAGAGCGGGTCGCCCTGCCGCACTCCCCGCCAGATCACAAATGGCAAGCTGGTTTCTCCGTTTATTATTACTACTGTTGAAGCATATCGGTACAGGCTTCGAACTCGGTTCACGAAGACCGCGGGGAAGCCCATCCTGTCCAGGACCTCCCAGAGGTAGTCGTGGGTCACCTTGTCGTACGCCTTCTCCTGGTCGAGTGCGATTATAGCCCCGTCTAGTTCGGCCGCCTCCGCGTAGTCAACCATAACGCGGCACGTCTGGGTTTGGTTCTCAATGTGGCGGCCGGGGATGAAGCCCGCCTGGTCCGGGTGGATGACCTCCACTGCAACTTCCCCTAGGCGCATGGATAGCACCTTCGTGTAGAGCTTGTAGTCGGTGTTGAGCAAAGTAATGGGCCTGTAGTTCCGTATGTCTCTCCTGTCTTTCTTCTTATACAACGGGCACATCCAGCCGTTCGCGAAGCCTGACTGCTCCGCTACACCATGCTCATCGATGTCGTTGAATACTCGGGTCAGGAAGTGAACACAGTCAAAGCGTGGTTCTTTCTCGTCGGGCTCCAGCTTGTGGCGTTGGTGCCCGAGCTTCCAGAGTTCGTAGGGGATGCCGTCGACACCGGCCGCCTTGCCGTTTTGCGACTTCGTGATTGCCAGCTCTACTTCGGCTTCAGTTACCCTGGCGGCCATCATTGCCACCCTGGGGGCGGTTAGTCGGCTGTCGAGGAAGTCGGTTGCCGAGTGGATTTCCCGCATACGCTCTCCTGCGGGGAGGGGGGTGATGTCTTCGTTCTGCAGCTCATCGTGGTAGTTCCGGGCCAGCTCGGCCATCCTGTCGGAGCGTCGTTCGTATTCGACGGGGGTAGAGTTCAGTTTCGTGAGGGCATGTATAATGTCGCGTGGCTTCTTCTCGCGGTTGATGGCTGACCAGTACTTGCTCGGCTTTTCAGCATTCAGGGCATAGTTCGCGGCCGTAGCCAGGCGCGTTCTGGCAGAGCGTGTCTCCTCTAGGTCTCGAACCCGGTTCTGTAGGGTGCACGCTTCCTGTTGAGCCGCCCGGTCGGTTGGGAAGGTTGGCTGCCGCGACAGTGCCAGGAGCCTGTTGTTGGCCCTCCTAATCTCGGTGAGTACTTTGGGTGTCGATTTTTTTACGTGGCGCTGTATGGCCGTCTTGATCGATGCTTTGAGGTCCCGGAGGATAGTCTGGGGGTTTTCGTGGTCGGAGCGGCGGCTAGCAATGTCATCGAGGCGTTGCTCGGCTGAGTGACCTAACTTATCTATCTTTTTCCACAGGTCTTCGTTGTATAGAGCGTATAGGGGCGTAGTCCAGCGTCCCTTTCCTACGTATGGAGCGTCGGCCGAGCTGATTGATGCAACTACTGCTCGGTGGTCTGTGTGGACTCCGGTCGTTACGATGGACCAGCCGTAGGAGGCGTCAAACAGGTCTTGGGACAGGTATATCCGGTCCAGGCGTGAGCGCGACTCACTTCCCCGGGTGGGGAAGGAGTAGTCGCGGGTGGATGGCTCCGTGGTGCGCCAGCCGTCCACTAGGTGCAGAGGGCGGAGGAAGTCTCGCAAGGCCTCGATTTTTAGGGGGTCATCTTCGCGTGCTGGGAGCCTGTCAATACATTCCTCAGTGACGTTGAAGTCACCGAGGATGACGTCGGGGCGAGGCCTGCCTCGTCGCGCGATTTCGGCACTCAGACGAGGCCAGAACTCGCCTTGTTCGTCGGTCGCGTTCGGAGCGTAGATGTTCAGGACAGACAGGCGGCGGCCAGCGTGCCAGTCGAGGGTGAGGAGGATAGCTCTGCCCGGAACGAGCTCAGTTGCCTCGACATTCGCTATGTTGACCACTTCTCTATTGAGCACTATTGCGACCCCTTGGGCGCCAGAGGCATTGTCTTCGGGTGCAGAGTGGAATACTCGCAGCCTCCTCCCGTACAGATTGTGAATCTGCATGACGGCCTCGTCGTCGAGGTGGGTCTCCTGGAGGGCGATGACGCCCAGTCGCTGCTCCCGTGCTAGTTGGTGGAGGGCATTCCACTTCCCGCTGCTGGAGGTACCACTGATTTGGCCTCGGCCGCAGATGTTGAGGGACGCTATCGAGACCGCAGCTCGCGTGTTCCGGCCCCGGTTCGTTGTTGTTCTCAGGTTAGGTGTGTCTCCCCGTTCTCGTGTCGGACTGATGGAGGGGGTCCGGCTGGGCGCCCGGCCGTCGTTGTCCAATCGAGGCTCCTGGCTCCCAGTCGCCTCGCCACCGTTCTCGCTAGCAGCCTCTTCGGCACGCGACCGGGCGGGGGGCGGTCGTGTGCCTCCTCTGCTAGGAGGAGGACATCCGGGGGCCAGGTTATCAACCGTAGGGGGGGGGTTATATATTTGTGTGTTCGCCGTTGCTCTACGCACCCTCGCTACAACGATCCACGAAGGGCGGCCGCCTCTCCTGGACGGCTCAGGGGACCCGCCAACCTCGTCCGTGCGGACGGAGGGGAGGCTTCAGCATCTCTGCCGGGTAAGTCTAGTAGTACCCGTTTAAGTAGCTGTTGGGGAGGCTGTCCCGCCCGCGTCGGCTTTCCTGTCCCGCGTACGGTCAGTAGATGTGGGCCAGGCAGACGGGGCAGCCGTTAAGGGATTATTAGCGGAAGAACAGGTCAAGAGGGTGTACATTCACAGAGCGAGGCTGATCGGCTAGTATATTACATGTTCGTCAAGGTGCGGTACGTTCGGTACGTCAGAAGCGTCCACCGTTTCCATCGTGCGCCCTAACCTTTCCCTTGCGGTTACCGCCGCCGTAGTTCGACGGCCCGCGCTGCTGGTCACGACGGTCGCGTCTCGGCACTTCGTCGTCCGCTGCGCGCGGGTAGGGCGTGTTGAGAACGGACTCGATGGACGGGCCGGGCCACCCGGGGAGCGATGGCACTTGGCAGAGCCCGGTGAAGTGGTCATGGCTGTGGCACAGCTGGCAGAAAATGGGATTAACGTACGAGACGGGGGAGCCCGTCGCTGCGCTCCCGACGTCGAGGGTTTGGACGTAATCGCGGTACAGGCACCAGTTCTGCGCGTGATGGGTTGGTGGGTCAGAGTAGAGCACGACGAGGGGGGCCTTCACGTTTCCGGGCAGGCTGCGAGGCAACGTTCGGACTGAGATGGAGTCGAGGACTTGTTGGAAGGCTTCTTCCTCCGATTTGCCGCTCCAGATGGTGGACTTCGGGTCCTCGCGGTCGGCGTGGATGATCCACCTGATGACGTTGGCGTGGTCCGTCTCGCGGAGGAGGTTCGCGATGTCGGTCGCGATGGCGTCGTCATTCTGCGAGCGGAAGCGTTCCTTGTGGGACCAAATTGCGATCATGTCCGGCGGGACGTGCGCGAAGGGCATCGCATGGAAGGCCACCGATTCGTTGTAGTGCCAGCCGTCACGGATGATGGCCTCGACCACGTCGTTCGGCGGGCCGCTGAGGACGCACACGAATGGCTCCTTGTTGGGGTGGTGGTGCTCCGGTTCGGCTTGACCAGCAAAGAGGGCAAAGAGGTGGTCGGGGAGGGCGTACTTGCGCGATAGGAGGTCCTGGGCCGCATTCATCTTCTCGCCGATGGACTCGTTCTGAGTGCCGCACCCGGGGAAATGGATGAAAGCCTTCGTCCGGGCGGTATCGTCGCTGAACAGCTGGTACTGGTGAGCGCGCATGCCCTTTGCGCGCCACTCGGGGTCACGGCCTTGGACTGTGTGCCAGGGGCGGCGTTGGGCGAGCGGTTGTGGGTTACCGTCTGCACGCGACATTGCGGCACGGTGGGCCTCGATGTTCGCCATAACGCTCGCGGGGATTGGGGGGCGCGACCGCTCTTCTGCCGCCGCCGCAGCTTCGACAAAGGAGGGAGGCGGCGTCGTCAGGGACGAGCGGTGGGCGTGGCCCCGAGTGGACGCTGAGGCGGCCTTAGAGCGTGCCAAGGGCTCCCTGGTGGGGGGCGGGGCGGCCGCGTCAGGGACGCATGGCTGGGTCGTGCTCGCTATGCTAGGGGCAGGCTCACGCGAGGCTCGAGCGGTGTGCGCGACAGCTCCGTCGGCCGGTTGAGCTGGTGCGCGCGGTGACTGCATGATGGTCGTGTCGGCGAGGTCATCCCGCGGTGAGGACGAGGGGTAGCCCTGCGGGTGGGNGTTGAGCTGGTGCGCGCGGTGACTGCATGATGGTCGTGTCGGCGAGGTCATCCCGCGGTGAGGACGAGGGGTAGCCCTGCGGGTGGGAAGCCTTCGGGGCGTATTTCACGTCGTGCTGGATCGGCGGCGGGGATTTACTCATACGTTCCGACGCGGCGGACCTTTGCGACTCGATGGCGTCCTCGGGCTGGTGACCCGTCCAGAAGACGTCAGGGCCGGTGCGGTGGTGAGGGTGGGCCTGGCTCAGCGTAATCCGGGAGGAGCTCCGCGCGGCAGGAAAGATGGGCATAGGATAGGGGTACGAGTTGGCGAAGAGCTGGGGCTGGTGCTGCCACGGCTGTGATAGGATACCTTGTCGGAGGGGTTGACCGTATACAGCGGGCATCGCGAACGGTGCCTGAGGGAATGGCGCAGAGGACATGTGAGATGACCACAGCAGCGCCTCGTGAGGTGGGACGACTGAGAACTCGCCGGGCATGGACTCGGGCAAGGGTTCGGCCTCTACCTCGTCCCAGTATTGTGAGGATCCTCGACTCACCGGCCGGGGGGGCAGATGGGCAGTGTCGTCGGTGACAGGCAACGGGTGTGTCGGGCGTTCTGGGGGGCCGATCGGGGCCGTCTGTGCAAGCGGCGCTAACCTCCTGGGGCGTTGTCGCGGGGGACGACTCCGGTCACATCTGTCTGGGTGTCAGCGACGACACAAGGCTGGTTGCACGGCGGGTCTCACCCTCGACGCCAGGGTTCTCAGTTAGGTTCGCGTTGCTGTCGGTTGCGTGGGGGGCCGCGGTGTGGGTGACGCTCTGTGCTCCCGACGCAGAGACCTGCTCCGGGAGACGGGTGGCTTCGAGGACGGAGCCGTGCACTGCCGTTCTGGCGTCGGTGAGAGGTACAGGGCTCGGAGGGCGGGGTACGCCGGTCATGACCTGTGCAAAGCTCCGATTGTCGCGGAGGCTAGGAGACGGGGAACGGCTGGACGGGACGACTAGCATGTCGGCAGGAGTGAGTGGGGAGCTGAGACGAGGCTCTGCAGGGCCCAACAGACCTTGGTCGTGCGTAGGCTGCGACGATGCGGGCTTGTTCTGCGTGCTACGGGTGCGCATGACTAGTGGGGGGTTCAAGCAGGTTGTGGGCTGAGAAGGTCTTTGTCGCGGTGCGGGATGGCTGGCTTCTTCGCTTCTTAAATCGCGCGGGTGTCCTAGTCGGGCCTGGTGACCAGGTCTCAGAATAGCTGCGTACTGGGGTCGCGCTGGGCGCGTATCGATGGTGAAGGATGTCGAGGCGACCGCCCAGGCACTCGGTCTATTCAGACTCGGTTGACGTATTCGGTGCACGGGGCGTGTTCTCGTACAGCGATGTCGGCAGGATCCTAGGGTATTTGCGAGGTGCCAGGTCTTCTGGGGTTCTCGGGGCTTCCGTCGGGTGGTGGCGGTCGTGTATTTGGCAGTTAGGTGTATCACGTCGAGGAGCGCATCGCGTGTTGGGACGTTCCGCGCCTCGTTATGGTAGGTCGGTTCAGCGTCGCTGGGCGGGGTACTGCTTCCTGCCGAGGACGGCGTTCGCAAGGGGGCCATGGCGTCGGGCATACTATCCACGGGGTGGAGTCCGTCAGCGTTCGGGTGCGATAGGTACTGCCGTCTTCTGCGCGGGCTCCACTTCGTTGACGGGTGTCGTTTGCTAGGGTTGTTGGCCGCGGGCAGTGATGGCGGCGGGTTGTCTCGTTTGCGAATTCGTGGGCGTTCGTCCCAAAAGGGGAGGCTTGGTCTGCCGTTTTGTGTGGCTGCGTGATCGGAGGGAGTTGTGGCGTTGGCAGATGCAGGGGGGCGATCGCGCCGGTGCTGTCAGTGGCGTCGTTGCACGGATTAGAGACGCGCCAGCTGGGAGGTCCTGGGAAAGGGTCATGTGATTGTGGCTGAGGGCGCTTGTTCGTTAGCCCACGTGGCCGCGGGTTGGTAATCAGTTTGGGTTGTCGTTGTTTCTCGCGGTCTTCGTGTCGTTGGTCGATCGCGGGTGATCTACGCTGGTTGAGCGGCTCTTCAGCGGCGCTTTAGGGGGTGGATCAGGCTCGCACGGTGGGACTTCGTGGATGTCGCGCGTTGTGAGGGCGGGGGTACGCTCAAATGAGGCGGTAGTGCGCGGTACGGTAGTCGGTGAGGGGAGGTGCCTCGTCGGGACGGTGGTTATTAGGGTCGGTCGGTTACATGTGGGTACGTATTGTTGTCAGCCAGATCGTGGGCCATGCGTTATCAGAACTACGCGGTCAATCAGGTCGTATAGTTCGTCAGTGGGGATGGGGTCTGCGTAGGGGTTGACTGATGGGTTTGTTATATCGGGATGGGATCGTAGGGAGGGGTGCGGCTCGGGGAGGTGAGGTAGGGAGAAGTACATGTTTCTGTGCGTGAACGCTTCTAGTCCGTCGAGGTACGTCCACGAGACTGGTACGCGGAGGTTTACCGGCTCATCCGCTCCGGCGATGGCGAAGGTGACCCAGTGTCTCCTTAGGTCTGTGATTGTAGAGAGGCGGCCGATGCCTGATTCTCCGGAGCTTGTGCATAGTATAACAAGCAGGTCGCGGTGGATTTTCGACACCGGTTCTTCGTCAACAGACCATGTTGGTCCCTGTCGTCCTCCTAGCCTCGGTTTGTCAAGGACTTTGATGCGGCTAAGACGGGCTCGTGGGTTGGTCGTTGTGGCCGCGAGCGCGGGGAGACGGTGGTAAGAAGGTATGTTTGTGTGTTTGGCTGGCTGAGCTGGGGTGTAGTGTCTGATTACAGGCATAGTAGTGGGCATGCGTGGGTGCGGTGCATACGCGCTTATTCTGAGGTAGGGGGACCCCTCATAAATATAATCCTTGGGCGTTTCGTTCAGCGTCTGTTACGTCTTAGGACATTCTTTTTAGCTCACATCAAGAGACATTCATTTCATTTCGTGGAGAGTTCGTAAGGTCCTGGGGAGAGGGGGTGTATCCCTTTCTTTAGGAGGGGGGGATCCAAGGGGAGCGGGGTCGCGCGACTAGAGGTTTATATGTGCTGGGCAGATGCAGCGGTATAATATCACCTGCCATCGATAGGCCAGCTTGTGCCGAGGGCTAGGTTTGCCAAGGCCGGGGCTAGATAGTTTGCCTGTGATCAGCTCGCTTGAGAGGTTACGGCGTGTATAAGCGGTCTGATGGAAGTGAGGACTTATGGTGTTACATGCTTGCCACCGGTAGTTTATTTATTGTGGGATGGCTTGGTTATTTTTTGTTTCTGCATGGCTATTGGGGGTACGTAGTTTTTGGTGCGAGGTGGTCTGATCAGCTGGGCTATGGTATGCAGGCGACTCAGTGGTGATTGGGCGCCTTCAGCTTTGCGTCTCAAATGCGGTTGGGTTCAGTATTTGTCAGCTTTGTTTACGGTCGCGTAGTTCTCGTGAGTAGGGGTCGGGGATGTTACTTCAGTGGGGTTTATTTAATTTCGTTCGGTGTATAGGGCTTAGATCCGCTCAGGGGGAGCAGTGCTTATAACTTCGACCGGCATTGCCCTTTGGGCGTCGTTCACGATGTGGCTCACGTGGTCGTGTCGGTGTCACGCGGTGTCAGTCATGTGTGATGTGGGGTTTTTTTTTTTTTTGAGGAGTTTTTTCTTTTTCTTTTCTCAGGGGTGGCCGGGGTCTTCGGGGGTCTGGGGGGCGGTTGGGAGAGGGCGTCTGATTAGTGGTTGGTCGTCGTGTTTTCGGTCGTCGTCGCTGTGGGGGTTACGAGTGGCTTATTGGCGGACATATTGACTTGGTACTATTACAGTGAGCTCGGTGGCGGATCGTCGGCTGTGGGGGGTGTTGTGGGGGATGGTATGCTTGGGGGAGACGATAGGGTAGAGGGAGGGACTCGTTCTCGGGTGGTTCTAGGTTCTCGGGTTCTCTTTTCTCTTTCTCTTTTGTTTTAACGCATGCTAGCTTCGCCGGTTAGGCTACTAGTCTCTCGGGACCACGAAGAGGTCTGCGTAGGATGGGTCGTTGCCGACTACACCCTCCCGAGGGGCTACGTTTTGGTTGAGCATAGCGCTATCGCTGGAACCAAGCTGGAACGCTACGGTCGGGAGCGGAACGCTACGGTCGGGATCGGAACGCTACGATCGGCATCGCGGAGCTGCCCGAACGCTATGCGGAGCGGCGCTACGCGCCGCTCAGCGATAGCGCGTCAGGTTCGTACTTTCTGCGCATACGAGGTCATGAAGAGGAGCATCCCACTGTTCGCCGTTCGCCGGCGCCATGACCCCGGCGGCCGTCCTTACCGGCATTCCTTACCGGTAATTCTTACCCCACGCAGGGAATTTCCAGTGATTGTAGGGAGGCCGTATGTACTAGGTCAGCTGCCGTCTTCTAGTTGTTCGACTCGGATTGCGTCGAGTGACAGGGGTCTATCAGCGGCAAGTGGGCACTGATCACGTATTCGTGAGTATCTGGAATCCCTTTGGTTCCAGGCGACTCAAATACGTATGCGCATGCAGTGGAAGGTGCGAGCGAAGTGCGTCGTCGGACATCCAAACGCACTTGAGACACAGTGGCACGTCGTTTTGCCATCTCCTTTTCACTGCAACGACACCATATTTTACCATGGGTTTTGTGATATCGGAAAGGCATTCAAAACGAGGGTTTCGCTCGTTTAGACAGGTGGGAAAGGATAAGGTCCGCCCCCCTTTCCGTTGAAACGAAAAGATGATTTCGTTGTAGTGTTTATTGTCATCGAGGCCTAGGGCGCTCATCTCGTCAAACGCCCGGTGCTTGCTCGGACCGGGCCCGGGAACTGCCGCCTGCGTGTATTGGCGGACCGCCGGGCCGCTACACCTGCCCGCCGCTTCCGTCGCCTTAAGTACTATATTACAGGGCCGATCTCGCTATTCCTCCCTCCCTCTCCCTCCGCCGACACCTATCAACCATGCAGAACGGCACCGCGAACGGTCACCACGTCGTCCGGCCCCTCACTCCCGGCATCTTCGCGCCAATCCCAACGTTCTACCAGGTGGAGACGGAGGATCTCGGTGCGTGTCTCTGCCTTCGCGGCTGCCGTAATTCCCAACATCGCTGACGTCCGTTGTCCCGTGCCCATCCCCATCCGTGCAGACCTCGAGGCGCTCGCGAAACATGTCGTACGCGCCGCGAAGGCGGGCGTGCGCCCGCTGTTGGCAGGGTCAATGGGCGAGGGCGTGCACCTGACGCACGAGGAACGTGTTGCGCTTATCAAGGCGGCACGGGCAGCGTTGGACGATGCCGGCCTCAACACAGTGCCGATCGTTGCTGGCACGGGAACGGGGAGCACGCGTGAGACGGTCGAGCTCTGCAAGGAGGCGGCGGCGGCGGGCGCGGACTACACGATCGTGATCACGAGCGGGTACTTCGCCGGCGTGCTTGCGAATAGCAAGAAGGCGCAGAAGGCGTTCTTCAAGGAGGTATCGGAGAAGAGCCCCATCCCTGTTATCATCTATAACTGTAAGTGACCACGCCGTTGTCGGCTGCCCGGCAGCACTCATCACGCGATGCTTGCAGACCCTGGCGCAAGTGGAGGTATTGACCTGGATTCGGACACTATCACGGAGCTGGCAATTGAATGCCCGAACTTGTGCGGTGTGAAGCTCACGTCAGTTAATCGTCGCCCGTGCGTTATATGAATGACCACTGACATGTTCTATACAGCTGCGGCAACGTCGGGAAGCTCACGCGGATCTGCGCAACAGTCTCCGAGGAATCGTTCGTGGAGCAGTATCCCCGGAAAAACGCCAGCGCGCCGTTCCTCGTCCTCGGAGGGTTTGTCGACTTCCTCCTCCCCTCGTCGTTTGCCAATGCGCACGGCGCAATCACCGGCCTCGGCAACGTCGCTCCTGTGAGTAGTCACCTGCGGTTTTCATCTGTACCACGTCTCATAATTGGCTGCAGTACACGCTCGCTAAGCTCTGGGAACTCACCGTAGCCGTGCACAAGGACGCATCGCTTCTTCCGGAGGCTCAGCGCCTCCAAGGTATCGTCGCGCGCGCGGACTTCACCATCGCGAAGGTCGGCATTTCCGGGACAAAGGCCCTCTTGGAGAAGTTATATGGCTACGGCGGTCTTCCGCGCAAACCCCTCCCGCCCATCGAGCCTGAGGCCTTCGAGGCGCTCTGGGCACACCCCCACGTCCAGGACATCGTGAAGTCTGAGCGGGAACTCAGCGGCAAGAGTGCATCATAGATGTTTGCTCGAGGCGTTGTACCAAGGAGTCCGTACGCCGATGAGTGAATACACAGAGAGACGCGAAATGTACCACGCATTGTATTATAATGTACAAGTTATGTACCCTCTTGACATTGTCGCATCGCAACCGTCAACAAGATCATGAAGCAAGGATAAAAATTCAGTGTATTCACTACTGAACTTGCGGATCTGGCTTGTTACGTTCGCGGAGTTACCGCTGAGCAGCCAGGAGGCCAGAAGCAACTAGCAATGACAGAGGCAGATCAGCACTGCGCTCAAACCCTACGTGCTCTCCTTCCGCTTCGTTGAAGTCGTTCAGGTCGCATGTCGGGGCTCGTTATCGCCTCAGAGGTAGCTGCCTAAGCAATTGCGGGGTAAGGTGATCGACTCCTGTCCCGTGGTCCGCAAGATCTTTCAACAACTACTGGAAGGTTATCCGACCGGGCCGCTGATTGACGTTCAATGGCCGGCCTGAGAAGTAGCCGCGACTTGAGTCACTTGACCGTCGCGGAGGTAAATTCATCGACAGGCCGCCGGACCGCTGAACCTCGCCTGAGCCAGTGGCACTCGGAACGGACTTGGTCATTCGGACTTGCATTTCGAATGTTGCAATGAACATCGGAAAGGTAGACATGTTACTAAACACCGGAAAGGTAGACATGTTACCACAACGGTGCACCTACATGATCCATGCTTCGTACTGGCAGAAGAGGGGCGATAGTCCTAAGTTCGAGCATGACATGGCATCGCTCCGACTCCTCAACTTGACGAGTGACGGCCCAGTTCTGACAGTGACTGTAGAACGCTACATGTTCGTTCTACCTCTCGAGATGTGCTTGAGGTAGGACGCTAGATTGGCGCGAATAAGCGCACCCATTACTGCAGTCCGTCACGACTCTGTTCACAATGTGTAGTCACCTGCGACGCTCGACCGACTTCAAGTGGCCCACATAATGCATTGAGACACAAGTGGAAGTGACGCACTAGCTCAGTGTGTGTTCAGAGTGTCAATTGTTACCCTATGCGCTGGTCTGCAGAGCGACATCACCAATGAGCTCACTCGGACGTCACGGTAGCCTTCCATGCCCGCCCATGCTAGCTCCACCAGTCTCGTCTCCTAGCGACACGTAGAATGCAATACAGACGGGCCAGCTGCTGAGGTCAAGAGCAGGACAGAGTTGAGATCAGTTCTTTCCTGCCGTACGTGGCCTGAATCAGGGCCGGCTGGAGCTGGCGAGATGACGGTTTCCGGTGGGTCTGGGATGATCCCCGCCGCGGTGACTTACGTACGGATCTGTCGCTTGTGGTTGTTGTCGTCACTTCGTCAAGATCCCCGCGACGGACATGAGATCTATAGAACCTAGTCTAAAAAGCTCGGAGACCCCGACGGAGAGAACGCGTATACGTACCCGAGGCAACCTTATGCTTGACTCGAGCTCCGATAACGTGAACACCATGTTCCACACGGAAAAGCGCCGACATATTCAATGACGTCTGCTATGGCTTCGGCCGCATGCTGCGAACAAACCTTATGAAACGTTACCTCCCCAACGCCGCACCCTACAGCAACCCTGCAGGCTGGGCAAACTCTCTTCAAGTCCCGTCTACAAATCCAAACGACATGCTGCACGGCCATACCCAAGGCGAGCCGCACTTCTGCGGGCACAGGTGGGTCTAGTCCTGACGGGATAGAGTTTGCGGTGTCGTGATGTGTCTGTTTGTAGATCCTAGTGGTACACGTGTAAGCCGAGTCCGGCGATGCGGGGCCTATGAATCGAGACGTACGTGCGGCGAAGTAACAACCCTGAGTGGGCTGTCTTTCGAGTCGCGGTCGAGGCCTGTCAGGACCGGATGTGACAGGGAAGACTGCAAAAGCTGCCAGGTGCAATAGAGTGTTACGTCCGTGAGTTCAAATTTCGCCTCTGATCAGACCCTTGTACAGGTCAGAGGGTGAATGAATCGGGACCATGGAAACAGCTCGTGCTGTTGCAAGCTAGAGCGGTGTACCATGGTCTCGAATCTTCCATTCTCATGGTATGTATCGTGACGAGGGCCCTTGTCTAGGTGCTCGTCGCAGTACATATGAGAAGGAAGATTGAAACTATTGTACAGATGATCTACTCGCATAGGCAAGACATAGTCTTGCAATGGCACGAATACGCTCATGAGCGACCTCGGAGGTCGCGGGTGACTACACGTGGGCTTGGAAACTGTGTGGTAATGGTGCCGTCTGTTGTGAGACGAGTTGTAACCATCCACGCATTGTCAAGACGTACCGTGGCGAGGGTGACATGTGTCGTTGCCCATGGGCTATGCCCACCGTTGCCATGTACGACGCCGCTGACCAGTCGTGGAGCTGGCTGGGGGAAGGGGGAGAAGTGGTCTGGTCGACGGTTTTCAAGGTTACTGCTTTATACCCTGGGCAAGTCTCTGAAATATCACATTAAATCTAGCATGCATCGCTCTTGGGCATCGATATCGATGTGCCTGGTCACCTCTGCTGAATGATCTAGGGGCGCCATCGGACCGGAAAGACGTACCTGCGTGGTGCAGGGAAAGCCTCATGTGCCGGCCAGGCGGTGCGCCATTCTTGGGCTTGCAATGACCCGCACCTTACAGTGTCGGAACGACTACCCCCGAGGTTGACTGTGCTCTATAGCACGGTCGGCGGAGGCGTGTTGGGCCTGAACAGGCATCAGGGCGATCTTTTCGTTCGGTTTAACAACCCTCATCCCCCTCGTTCCCCTCCTGCACGACACCCCCCTAGCCCTCCTAGTCTCGAAATGGAGACTTACCTCGTTTCTAGCACGAGCGACTAACCCATGCGCCCTGCCATGGAGGGGGAGTGATCGCCGGATAAGTGACAACCTCGCCCTCATGCGATGCCTGACGGTGCTCCGCAGATCGTTGTTGAGATTACTGACCCATCGGCGGAATTAGGCAGTCGAGGACCGTCAATGACAAGAGATGGCGATGACTAGTCGCCAAGGGAGGGCTTAGTGGTGGCGACAGTGGTCTGGTTCAGAATGCCGACCGACGTTGTTGCGGTGGCTCAAGGGGCATGTGACTCCGCGCGGAAAGCGGACGCGGGGGCCCTCTCGCTCAACTGAGAGTCGGACCGCGTCCTGGATGCGCGCGGCTCCAACGGATCCAATGCTACTTTCCCCCCTGTTCTTCCTGCAGCTTCCATGAGTTCATGTCCGTCTGCTCGCGCCGGTCTTTCGACTACCTCCGAGGCATCGTTTTTGAGGCTCTCATTGCCCATCGCGCCCATATTCACTCGGCAATCATATAGCATCATCTCCAGCGATTCAGTTGCAACGCACGTAGGCGGTGCGGCTACTCTATGCACGCCACTCTGAGACGGCTGTGCATGTGTACTATTCAAACGGGCGAAGTTGGCTACCAGCATGGAGGAGGCACGGGCGCGAGCGGGCTAGCAGAGCCGTACGACATATGTACGTGTACACACGCATCATGGGCATTAACGACTTCAGCTCGGAAAGATCAAATTAAGTTTTGAGTGTGACTATCTCGGCGCGGACCGAGCAGCAACCAGGTGGCACACACGGATGGCAGGTGAGTCCCGAATCACACCCACCTACCGATTTGGACTACCCGCGTAGCGGCATAATAGTCCGCTCATCCGCGCCGCTGGAAAGTTGAGCATATATACCGCTCGCAAATGAGCCGAATGTTCACTCACGAAAGACAACATGGCACTTGCAATCACCACCGTTACACCTCTTGCCCTTGATTTATCAGAAATGCCGCCTCTCATGGACATAGAGGAAGCAAAATCGCAAGCGATTTTGTCGGACCGAACTGTGAGTCGGAGTATTGACCGGCGCTGGCTGTGTCTGATTTCTGCCTTCCAGACTACGCAAGTACGCACGCCGTCGCCTCCACGAGCTCCATGCATCACATCGATGGTCCGCTCCCTCACGGTCGATGACGACTACTTCGAGCGGCGAGTCCTGCGCGCTACCTGCATCCAGAAGAACCCCGTGGACGATTTCCATCCGCAGTACAGCGAGATCGTCCCCGGCCTCTTCGTCGCCGATATGTATACCGCCACTTCGGCGGCCGTCATCCGCGACCTTGGCATCACACATGTCGTTTCCGTGGTCAAGCGCGGCTGCCCACACTACCTGCAAAATCTGAAGCACGTCTGCGTTCCCATCGAGGATACACGACACGCCGAGATTCTGAACCACCTCGACGCGACCACAGAATGGATCCGACGCGCGTTGGCGGAGGGCGGGCAGGTCATGGTGCACTGCGTGTGGGGCATGAGCCGCAGTGCAAGTGTTGTCATTGCGTTCCTCATGGCAGACAGGGGGATGTCGCTGGACGACGCCCTCAAATATATCGTAGCGAGGCGCAAGATCGTCAGGCCGAACAGCGGATTCATGGTGCAACTCAGCTTTTACGAACATGCGCTGCGGAGGAGGAGAGAAAGGAGAACGTCAGTGGAGAGTATTCTGACGTCGATGTCTCGAGGTCGGGCATGGAAGAATGTCAAGTAGGATAAGAAATCAATGTAGCCATAGTGTTTTAATCGTTGCACAAGAACGAAAACACTGAATACCGCGTTCGTGTTGATTCAAAATGACTCTACATACACATGAGTAGCTCAGCAGATCGACTCGACTAAATTCGGTGCCTGCTCAATCTTTAGGTCCCATGAGTCATGACTCCTACCCAACTCCGAGTCGGAAGGGCCTCATGATTGCAGGGCGATACACGTCAATCTGTTTGCCACTCACCATCGAAAAATGAGATCGTGTGGAGTCGTATTCAAGCGTTATGTGAATGTTGTTTGTGACTAGTGGCTACGTACGTACTAGTGGAGTGAGCGCTCGAGCGTTGAGGAAAACTGGGCCGCTTGCAGCCTCTTGCGGCCCGCGCCACCCGGATGAGCGCTTTTGATGTGATTGCGACGCGACGCTCCCTGAGCCACAGTGAGCCGGTCACCGGTCGACCGGTCAGTGATGGTGCAGTGAGCGGGGGCTCCTCTTCCTCCTCCTACTTCCTCCTCCTCCCTCCCAAACCGTCTCCGGCCCCGGCGGAGCCGTGCCACTTGTTTGTTGTCCCACAATAGCGTTGGCGAACCTTACTTCGTGGCGACTTCCAGCCTACCAGAGAGACCACTGGTCCCGTGGTCCTACACTGTCTGTTGGACAGTCTGGAGCAACTATTGGAATCGGTATTCCTCAACCTGGTATCTTACTTGGGCGCCCTCAGGAACGTCCTGCAAATCCTATGAAAACCTATCAAACGACTCGGATTGGTGCCACTGGTGCTCCAACCTTATCTTCAAGGCTGAACACTGTCGCGTGAATTTGATCGAGGTATGTTCGCTCTATACAGTGGTTGTTGAAGGAGTGAGATGCTGTGGCGGCGAAGGCTGTGAACGAACCTGAGGGAGCTGCTGTGAGGGAAGGACCCGTGAGGCACACGGGAGAGAGCAGGAAGGAACGATACATTAGAGGGCGTCCAAGCCCAGTATATATACATGTGTGAGAGCCATCATGTGATAGTACAGTAAGCATATCACCTGAGGGCCGAGTCATGCTGAGTCATTACCGTAAGTGTCATGAGTAAGCGTTAGTAAGACGGGAACCGGAACTCCGGGTTACCGGTGATATCACATGCTAAAGGAGCGGAGGTCCGAGTAAGTCCGGAAGTCCGAAGTGAGTCCGTAATCTAATCTACTTGATCAGGACGAGAGATAACGAGTCCTGCAGATAAGATAAGAGCGAAAAAGGAAGGTATGCGTACAGTACGGTACATAGCGTTACAGAACACAATGTAAGTCCATATCAGGCAAGCCTGATAAGATAACGCCTGAAATGGTAGAAGTTCAACAAGGGATGGGTATGTGTCCGGGGACAGCAGCGGGGGAGAGCGGCGGCGAGTGTCAGGCATCAGGAAGAGGCGGTGGCGAGGGCGGGAGCGGGCGCGAGGGGCCGGGCTGCGGGCTGTCGCCCAATCGACTGGAACTACATTAGCACAAGGAAAATAAATGTATGTATCGGACTCACAATCGTAGCAAACCAGAGGCTTCCTCAAAACAGCGTGCAAATGCACGCTTGTCCGGTGAGGTCGATCGCTTGCCGCGGTACGATGTGTCCGATGGTTATCTTGAGCAGCAGGGTGATCCAACATCGTATGCGATTTACTTCGGGAGTTATAGGAGTCGACCTCCGGACGACATGACGGGGCCTACAAGGTGTTGGGAGAGGGAAGGACAGAGGACTATCGAGCAAGGTGGGAGAGGAGGGATCGATCGAGTTCGATTGAGATCGAAGTTGATTGGGAGCGTCTACCCCGTGCGCCTTCTACCTCGCTGTTGCCACGCCTGCTACTGCGCGTTCAGGTTACTTGGTCCAAGGCATACTCGTACGGGCTTGAAGTGGGGTAGTGGCAGAGAAGGGGTGAGAATGGCCCTCGAGGTTCAAGGTGCGTGTGCCCGTTGCTGAACTACGGCCGGGAACGGACTTACTGACAATGCAACACACCTTGCAGCTTCTACAGCATCGCAAGAAAAAGCATATGAGGTGAGGATATCCGAGTGTACTATCCCGGTATCCGAATCCTGGACCAGTCACTACGAACAATGCACGGAGCATATCTTGGCCCCTCCAGTGCTGTCGGATGGTGGCGACTCGGAGCACTGCAGTACTAGTCCTGACAAAGTAAGTCTATCCGCCGTGGTGTGGAATGCCCGCTCACCCGTCATCCTCAGCTCGTCGAGTACACAGAGCGCAGAGTGTTCTCCAAACTCTGTGCTAGGTTTATCACCGACTTATTTGCATGCCCAGATGCTGAGTACAACACCAACCCCGGTGATCCCTCCTCTGAGCCGTACTCCCTCGCATACTTCACCCTTTATATCATTCATTGAACCCGGCTCCAGCTCCCCATCACATTCGCTGCCCTCTATCTCCTGCATCACGTGAAAGCGTGATTCCCCAGAGCTTGCACGGCATCAGGACATCAACTCATTCTCACCACGTTGATGCTGTCGTCAAAGGTCCACTGCGATGACATGTTCGCGAACACGGCCTGGGTTAAAGCGAGCATGTACATGTATGCTCTGCCGGTGCTCAACAAGATGGAGCGCAAAATGTGTGCTCACCTTCGCTGGGATCTGCAAGTTGACCCCACCGCGTTGCGCGAGTTTGAGGCGAAGATCCGGTGGGACTTTCAGCAGCCACCCCCCATGTACGCCTCCCCATCCCCCGCATCGCTACCGGCCTCGTTGCTGCTGTCGCTAGGTACTGTTGATCTGCCAACTGCAGCCAACTATCTCGCATCATACCAAGTCCCTGATACCCATC
>MPVS01000528.1:0-12921 GCA_001931775.1 Fomitopsis pinicola
ACCTCGATGTTGAACGTCTGTTGTGCCGGTTTAATTGGTATCTCACCATCCTCCAATCCTTCTAATCTGGCCATTCTAGTGCACTCAAACCATACGACAATGAACACAGGTGGACGTGAAAGGTGCACTTCTCCGCAATCCGGGATAGCTAGTTCCTCTAGCACGATGTGAGTGATCTCTCCCCTTGCACCGTTGGCAATGTCGAAATTGGTTGCTAGGTTCCAAGTCACCATCACCTTCATGCCGACGGCGAGTCTGATGCTCGGAAGATGTCTGCGTCGTTCAGATTTGTTCTTCTGACTCTGGATGCCACTCGGGCCGCGCGACCGACACTTTTTACGAAGGCGCTAACCGTATTGTCGATCGATGGCGCTTCGTTGACAATATTCCGACATGAAAGCTAGGTCATGACAGTCATCTTCTACCCTGTTCCCCGACTGATATACACCCAGGGGATTTCGTTGAAGTCCGAGTTAGCCCAGCTATGTGGTTCTGGCCAGAAACATATTTTGAACTTAGTAGCATCATTCGAATTGCGACAGCGCGCACAATGCATACATTGGCACATATGAAGGACCACCAAATAGTCCAGAGTGGAGATGCTTTCTGACGGTATGAGTAGCACGCAACATTAATAATACTGTTACATATCAAAAAGGTCGTGGGCAGGTGCTACACACAAACTGGTACCACAACCATTAGTTGATTGAATCATGGATGGGAAGACATGATAGCAGTTCAGACAATGGAGGAAGCGAAGCGGATTGTCTGGCATGTTCAAGTCGCAAGGTTATCAGCCGGCGCACTCGCCGGCGCCAGTCGCGTACCTAGGTCGGCGTCGGTTCTCCTCCAACACAATGTAAGACATCCGACTGCTAGTTGAACTTGTATCATACTTATCCCAACTATGTAGATACCTTGATCGTCGATACTGNGCTAGTTGAACTTGTATCATACTTATCCCAACTATGTAGATACCTTGATCGTCGATACTGGCAGTTCAAACACTTGGGTAGGAGCATCCACAGCGTATGTCGTTACGTCCAGCTCGACCAATACCAGCCAAGCTGTGGTAAGCCAATGCGCTCCCGTTGTTAGAGCCTTCTATGACACAATTAATCCCTTCAGTCGGTCTCCTATGGTTCAGGATCGTTCTCAGGTGAGTATTCAACCTCATAAATGTCACTAGGATACCAATGACGCGCAATGGAATGAAGGAACGGAGTACCTCGACACTGTTACACTCGCCTCTGGCTTGTCTATCACCCAGCAATCCATCGGCGTCGCATCCACGTCGTCGGGTTTCACTGGGGTTGATGGTATTCTGGGGTGCGCCACTCCATGCTGCAGCTGGAAATACTCATACTAATATGTAATCGGACCTCGCTCTTAGCCTTGGTCCGGAAGATTTGACCGAAGGTACATTCCATTGACTACCTCATCTACTCAGGCTGACTGTGCGCAGGAACCCTCACAAATGAGCAGGATACTCTCATCCCTACTGTTGTGCAGAACGCCTATACACAAGGCCTCATCTCTGCGGAGGAGATTGGTGTTGCTTTTGCACCAACGACGTCCACCTCGGACGCCAACGGTGTGATAACATTTGGTGGCACCGATTCAGACTACTACACCGGGGACATCACCTACGTGTAAGTTCATGTGTCCAGATAATTCGGTTGCTCTTGGTGTTGATTCGATGTTGGTTAGCGATATTGTGTCTTCGGATGACTCCGAAGCGGGCGACTATGTAGGCATCACTCAATCTGTGTCCTACGGTTCGACGTCTCTTTTCTCTGATGCAACCGGCATTGTCGACACCGGCACCACCCTGCTCTATTTTCCTTCGGGTGCGTATTATACTTCTCAGCACTCAGACTAACACCAACATTACGATCATCGTGGTAGACGCCTACGATTCATACACTTCGGCGACAGGGGCGACGTCAGACGAGACGACCGGGCTTCTCAGGATTGACCCTTCGTCGTACTCGAGCTTATCGAACCTGACGTTCACTATTGGCAGCGTAAGTAACAGTCTTCTTGGTCATGCATTGATTAGCTCACCCACTACTTACCAGGCAACGTACACCTTCACGCCCAACGCCCAGATCTGGCCTCGATCGGTGAGTACCACAATACTTGTATGTCAAGCAACGCGATCGAACCACCCCATACAGCTTAACTCTGCCATCGGCGGAAGCGATGACTACATCTATTTGCTTGTCCAAGACGTCGGTTTCCTCAACGAGCTCTTCGGGCTGGACTTCATCAACGGCCAAACCTGGCTCGAGCGTTACTACTTCGTCTACAACTCAGACAGTAACGAAGTTGGATTTGCCACCACTTCGCACACCTATGACACGAGCAACTAGGGGACCTTGGGGTGTCTGTGGTTGGTGTCAGGCGATCTGGGGCAGCGCCTGGTTCGGAGTCTTCATGGGTTCGGAGTACTCTGGTGATGAATCGCGGACATTCAACGCACAGTGCCGGACATGAGAAGAGTCAATACGAGAAAATGTGGCTTCAGTAGTTTATCTTGGCAGGACTATCATTCTGGTGTAGTATCAACTTGAACTGCGCGGTTCTGAGTCGCTGCTAAGTCTGCAATGTTACACGAAATGTTTTCTTACCTCTCTGTGGACCATAAGTACTAGTATACCCCACGGATTCGCTATCATTGATGCTAAAGCGGTGTCGCCTACGACGCGAAGAAGCCCCATGGCCATTGGACGGCGGGATGTTATCTGCAGCTACTCCGCCGGGGCTCGGAAGTGACGGATCCACCGAACTTGCGTGAGACAATGCAGGATAGCCACAATTTGAAACGACCGGTAGCTCGTTGCATCAATAGGCATCAAGCTGCTCCCGAACCTGCGTCGCGCAGACGACAAAGTAAGCACTCGATGGTTCCGTAAAACTGTGGGTGCCACTGAGGTCGTCTGCAGACTTAGATACGATTGCGACGTAGCGTGCAAACTATGCCAACGGACCCTCCACACGAACATGTAGGAGCTCACTCCAAGAAACCAACGGGAGCAACGCGCGCTGTTTCAGCTCGGGGCGGCGATCTACGGGTCTGAAGATACACAAAGTACGCTCGAGATCTCGATTGCCAGCGGGTAGTTTTGGTGTCTTGACAGAGCGGGAGCGGCGCATGCTGAGGTGCGCGCAGCTAATTGAAACCATCCAGATGGGGGTAGCCTAGAGGGCGCATATAATTAGCTGGCAGAAAACAGACATATCACTGGCTACTTCCCCCACTATGACCCAAACGTCCGACATCGCAGTCAACTACACCCCTGACCAGGTCCCAGCGCAGAGATATAGGTCCGTGTCCGACCTGCGACTCGAGGAACAGGGAATCAAGTACGTCCGGGTCCAGTACGTTGACTACGGGAACGTTGTACGCTTTCGCGTGCTCCCCGTCGCGTACTTCAAGCGGATATGCAAGAATGCGCGGCCCGGGCTCAACCTCAGCCCCCTCGCACTCGCGTTTGTCGGCGTGCAGTTTGCGGGTGGGTTCACGCGCACGGGAGAGTGCCTGCAGGCGATCGACCTCAATAGCTTCCGCGTGTGCACGTACGCGCCTGGCCACGCCGTCGTCATGACATGGTTCCAGGAGAAGAGTCCTGCGCCAGGCGTCGGTCTCGCCGTCCCGCTGTGCCCGAGGACGATGTTGCAGAGGGTCGTAGACGAGGCGAGGGAGAAGGCTGGATTGACATTCCTTGTTGGTTTTGAATCCGAGTTCTTCCTGCTGAAGAAGACGTCGCCACCTGAGGTGGTGAACGACGCGGGGTGGGGCGCGGCAGGGGGTTACCTAACAGGAGCTCCTGAGAGCGCCGTCCTTGATGAAATTATCGACTGCTTGGAGCTTGCGGGTATTGAGGTGCATTTTATCCATGGAGAGGCCGCGCCTGGACAGGTAGGAGTCACTACACATGAGGGAGTGAACCAGGCTTACCTGTTCGTTCACAGTACGAACTTGTTACAGGACCGACGTCACCTCTCGATGCAGCAGATGCTCTAGTCTTCTCAAGAGAAACGATCTACAACGTTGCACATAAGCACGGGCTTCGGGCAACGTTCGCTCCGAAAGTGCACTTTCCCAGTGAGTGTCTCCCGAATCGTACTCGCCAGGGCTAAGGATGAATCGGCCATCACGTAGTCGGGAGCGGAAACCACATGCATCTATCGTTATACTCGAGCAAGCCAGTCATGAAGCCTGACGCTCGAGCAGACGCTGTGTTAGCACCAGAGCTCACACCAGTCGAACGGTCCTTCCTCCAAACACTCGTCGAGCACCTACCTGCGCTAAGTGCGATCACCTTGCCCACCCCAGCGTCATACAAGCGCGTTGAAGATGGCATCTTCTCGGGTGGTACTTACGCTTGCTGGGGCTGGCGCAACAAGGACGCGCCTGTGAGGCTTTGTGGGGAAGGCAATCCGAACCAGTTTGAGGTCAAGACGATAGACGGCACGTCCAACCCGTATCTTGTAACGTCCGGTATCTTGGTAGCGGGCTTGGAAGGCGTCTTGAACGGCGCAGAGTTGAAGACGGGAAACTGCGCTAAGCCGGTAGCACAGATGAACGACGAAGAGAGGAAGGCAGTTGGCTTAGAGAACCCACGGCGATACCCGAGGACTCCAAGCGACGCGAGACGGTTGCTGCATGAAGACCAGTATCTCAATGATGCACTGGGAGCCGAATTTGTGCACATCTTCGTAAACATCAACAAGGTGAGCGTCGCACAGCTCCCAGCATAAAAGTACAGACTCACCTTTGCGCGTGTCACAGCTACTAGAACAGTCGATGACATCCTTTAGTGAGGAAGAGAGTCTGAAGCACCTCGTCAAGACTTTTTGAGGAGGAGGAGGAGGAGGAGGAGATAGGTAGTTTGCTTACACCCCAGACACGTGCGTCTACATTGGTGATATCGCTACAAATGTCTCGAGAGCAAGCTTGTGGCGCGGTAGATGTAGTGTAGTTCGAGCCGACCGTGCTACGTATGTCGACGTGCTATTCCGGAATCCGAGAGTCGTACTGAGTTCATATCTCAGGCTCTACCGTTTGCGTAGGTATGCTGAGTGAGCTGGCATGGCATTACTATACTTGCCATGGTTCAAGTGCAGAACAATAGCTAGTTTCCCGATTATTGACTGGTAGAAACGACTTCGCATCGAACGGAAAGCGGACTGAGGACGAGTGTGGTTGCAAAACATGCAGAGTAGACGCCCGTTCATCCGCCTCCTCCTCCTCTTCCGCCTCCGCCTGCTCTCGTCTTTCTTCAGCTTCAGCGCTTCAGCCTTCGTCCCTCGCCTTCGTCGATTTCTAGGGTTACTGCTGCTTTGAATCCGCATTGGGTCTTGACTCGTACCGGGGTGGGTCACTTGGCAGTGGGCGCGCGGGACCACACTCGGTTACCAGCTTTCTCAAACTTCTGGGCTGTCCTGACCTTCGTCTTCTTGTCTCGCAGCATATGTCCTTTGATTGACCTGCTGCTCGCTCATCAAGCGCTGAGCTGACAATGGGAATTGATCAGGCCGCTGCTGACATGGGTATAAAGACGGCGCCATCGCTTTATCACCTCCGTCGCCGCAAGGTGGCTTACGATCTCCCACCATGGCTCAGGTTGGCGTCGTCTACAAGCCCCAGCAGACGTCGAGGGGGCAGCCGCTCACCCTGCAAGAGCTCGGATTGGCCGACCGAGGAGTCAACTATGTGCGTATCCAATGGGTCGACCTGATCAACTCCGTCCGATTCCGCATCCTCCCCGTCTCTTACTTCATTCGACTCTGCGAGACCGCCCGTCCAGGAGTCTGTTTATCGAAGGCGACGCTCGGGCTTGTGGGTATCGGTATGGCGGAAGGGTTCATTGGGACAGGCGAGTATCTGTACGCCATCGACCTCTCCAGCTTCCGCCTATGTCCGTACGCGCCCGGACACGCGGTCGTGATGGGTTGGTTCCAGGAGAAGATCCCGCCTCCGGGCGGTACCTTGGCAGCCCCGTTGTGCCCGCGCACGCTCCTGCAGAACGTCCTCGATGAGGCCAAGGCAAAAGCTGGACTGTCATTCCTTGCCGGATTCGAGCACGAGTTCATTCTCTTGAGCGCCACTTCCCCGAAGCTTGTGACTGTGAACGATGCTGGTTACTCTTGCTCAGCGAAATCCCGCACGGGTACGGTCGAGTATGTCGTGATGGAGGAAATCGCCGACGCACTGCAAGCTGCGGGTATCGAGCTGCAGATGGTCCATGCTGAGGCGGCCCCCGGACAGGTAGATCTTTCGAGTATTCATGCGGGTAGAGCGCTCACATCACACGCTGTATCATCAGTTCGAGGTCATCACAGGCCCACTTTCCCCTCTTGAGGCGGCCGACGCTGTCGTGCACACTCGGGAGACCATCTACAACATCGCGAGCAAACACGGCCTCCGTGCCACATTCGCCCCACGACTACACACTGATAGTTGTACGTCTGCTTATGTCACGAAGGGAGCCATGATTGACCCCTTCTAGGTGGCAGCGGCGCGCACGTACACTTCTCGGTGCATTCTGATGAACCGCAAGCTCCTGATACACGACGCGACGCGAACCTCGCACCGACGCTCAACGCCACGGAGCGATCCTTCCTGCAGGGCATCCTGGAGCGCCTCCCGTCGCTCTGCGCGCTCACCTTGCCGCTCGGTGCGTCCTATGCTCGGATGCTCGACGGCATCTGGGCAGGGGGCACGTACTCCTGCTGGGGCACGGACAACAAGGACACGCCGCTCCGGCTCACCGGCGTTCCGGGAGCACATCACTTTGAGTTGAAGACGTCTGACGGTACTGCAAACCCGTACCTTGTGTTGGCCGGCACGCTCACCGCCGGGCTGCAGGGTGTTGTAGAGAGGAAGGAGCTGTTGTCTGGCGATTGCGTGAAGCCAGCGGCATCGATGAGCGAAGAAGAGAGGAGGGCAGTTGGGCTGGAGAACCCGCTGCGGCTCCCGCAGACGTTGGGTGACGCGCGGAAGTTGTTCCAGGAAGACACGTATCTGAAAGAGAAGCTCGGTGAGGAGTTTGTGACAAAGTACTCTGCGGTGAACAAGGCATGTTATAGGTTGCCTTTTGCCTTGCCGAAGCATGCTCATAGACCTCATAGTTCATGGAGGAGCACATGAGACTCCCGAGCGAGGAAGAGGCCGTGCGGCGACTGGTCGAGTACTACTGATCCGCTAGAGTAAGTGACTGGCTTACAGCTATAGAAATTCGGGGCGACTGAGTGTCCCCAAGTCTGGATTTGATGGACGGTCGGCACCGGCCATTTCACAGAGGAAAATACGATCAGTATCGCTCTATCATACATGCGAGGGTGGCCTCTTGTGTATCCTGCGTCACATCTCTTTCCAGCCACTGAGGGTTTCAGTCAATGGCTGAAGGCAAGTGGAGGACTGGCTCATGGCTCACCTCGTTGGTTGACAGGTACTTCTCTACAAAATCGCCGCCTAGTTTTTCATTCAAGTGTTCGTCCTCTCGCAACAGCGTCCTCGCGTCACCTATCGTCCTTGGCAGCGACCTCGCAGATTCAAGCCCTAGGCTTCTCCTCTCCGCCTCGTCCATAGTCACTATAGGTCTCTTGCAATCGCCCAACTTTAGCTCCGCGCTACTGAGGACGCCCTGCAATCCCGCGACCAGGATGCCAGCCAGGACCAGGTAAGGATTCGCGGTGCCATCGATCGTTCGCACTTCAAAGTGATGTCCGCCCCGGTGGCCACATACGCGGATGGGCATATCCTTCCTGGTACTGCTCCACGAGGCGTATTCCGCCTCATCTCTGCCGTCGTCGTATGAGGTGCTCGTTGGGCAGGTGATCGCGCTCAGCGCCGGGAGATGCTCGACGAGCGTCTGGAGGAAGGCGCGTTCCGTGTCCGTGAGTGTCGGTGCGTATACTGCCGCGTGGGCGGACTTCCGCGGTGAGGATGTGCCCTTGCTGGTGTGCAGCGAGAGGTGTAGGTGGGTGCTACTGTAATCTATACACGGGGTCGTGATGCGTCTCAGTCATGGGGGAGGTGAGGGTGAGTACGGGCAAACTGAAGCTGACTTACGACTCGGAGCATGGGTGCTTGGTCTAGGGGAAAGCGTGGCGCGAAGGCCGTGCTTGTTTGCCACGTTGTAGATGGTCTCGCGTGTATGAATCAGGGCGTCCGCGGCCTCCAGGGGCGTCAATGGGCCCGTTACAAGTTCGTACTATCCATGATGATCTGTCGTAAGTGTGATATCAGGCTGTTGTAGGTGCTGATTTGTATCACCTGTAGTTGGCCCACCCCCGAGTGCATAGCCTGTACCTCGATGCCCACTTCCAACAGGTTCTCAGCGATCTCTTCGAGTAGCGACTCCTCCGCAGACCCTGTCCGGTGTCCTCTCGAGCATCCCCAGCCGGCTTGATTCACCACACGTTCCGTCGATGCTTGATCCTGCGGGCTGAGGAGCACGAACTGTGTCTCGAACCCGGCAAGGAATGTCAACCCCGCCTTCAACTTCGCCTCGCCCACGATGTTGTTCAGCATCGTCCTCGGGCAGAGCTTGATCGCCAGGTCGCCCGTCGGCGAGGCCGTCTTCTCCTCGAACCAGCCCATGATCGTCGCGTGCCCCGGCGCGTACGGACACGCGCGGAAGCTACCGAAATCGGCCACGTACAGGCACTCACGTTCCCAATCCGACTCCTTGCCCACCTCGCATTGGCTCACACCTGCACTAAGCAGTGAGAGGTCGAACAGGAGGCTCGGCCGCAGCGTCTCGCAGACCTTCTTGAAGTATGCGACGGGCAGGATGCGGAAGCGCACGGTGCTGGTGTAGTCTACGAGCTGGACGCGCACCCACTTGATCCCGCGCGATTCGAGCCGGAGGCCGCGCACGGAGTCGGGCTTTGAGGCGGGCGTGCTGTCTGGCTTGTAGATGACGGCGTACTCGGAAGTGATGCCCATGGTGTAGGAGTGTTGCGAAGCTTGCTGAAGTGGGTGGATTCTGCGGCCGTGGTACTTGGCTCTACATCGTGCGGGGAGGCCTGCTACATAAATGTGGGGACAGCTGTCGGATATGATAACTTCCGGCAGTTTCAGTTCAACGTAACGCTGCGTGGCTCCGGTAGGATTGATCAAACCAAAGTTTTTCCCTGATATGATGACAACACACCTACAGAACTGCCAGCGCGCCGTGTTCCAAAGGCAAGCTTGAACAGGGAAGCTGTGCGAGCGTCAGCACAGCGCCGGGGAGAGTTGATGAGCGCACTCTATACGGTCACACGTCCGTCCAGGCATCCAAAACTCATCCACAATTTGCATGCCTACAAAGGGATCCGTACAAGTCCCACATAGATAGCAAGCACGCTCTTTCCCGGGAGGTGTAGCTATATCCCCCTCCAAAGTGTGCGTTCCCGATGTAGAAGGTGCCCTTCCTGTATAGGAAGGTATTGTGTGTCAACATTTCGAAGTCCGCTGCAGCTTCTGAGGGCAGCTAGAGTATATATACGGTCTCATCTTATTGTAGCTCATCCCCCCCTCACAATCTCTTCGGCGATTCGAATGTGTCCGTTGTGATCGGATATGTTACAGTGGCCAGCCACTGCGGCCATACACGCATAGTAAAGGCGCGGAGGTCGTGCCACACAGCTTGTGAGTTCGAATACATGTACAATCTGTCGCCACAGTATTGACAGGCTTGCCCGCTATTATCGTGACATTAGAAAAGAGTCGCTGTGTCATCATCGTCGGGTTACCGAAGGTTGACCGGAGCGTCCTCCGAACACGTAGCAAGTTCACCTGAGATCGTCCCGAACAAGCACTGCTGAGGAATAGAGCATCGACCCTTGGACTAGAACCACCACCACCCTGGTGTGTTCGGCGGCTGGCCTCTACGTGGCCCAAGGGACTAGTACTTGCACTGGCAAGGAAGCTAATAGCCGTCCGCGTCTCGTTAACTCGAGGGGAAAGGGGGTCAGTGCGACGCCCGTCGAGAATACCAACTCGACAAGTGGCGTGCAGTGCGCAGCCACCGCCGCACAGCGCGGCGAGGGAGAAACTCCCTCCGTTACAGAGTAGACTACGTCTCAAACGCCCTGAGACGGTGCCCTGTACAATAGGTCCAGCTAAGACCCATCTGAGCCCGGTCCACTGCCCCTTTGAACGGGCCTCCGTAGGATAGTCGCCACTCAGGCTGGAGATCAGCCCGATGATGGGCGCCTCTCGAAGCCACACACATCGCGCCCAACCACGACGTACTCTCGAACTGCACTGCCTAGCTAGACCGACATAGCGACCTGCCTAACACGCAAACCGATCACTGAGACGAGGGAGCACTCCGCCCCTAGCACGGGAGTGGCAACATGACGAGAACGCCACGTTTCGAGACATGCGGCCAGGACATGGGCCACGCGAGCCGGACAAAGCTGAACAAGGCACCGTAGTGCCACCCGGCAGCGGACAATGAGACCCAAATCTCAAAGCGCAGCATGAGGGCCAGCAGCATATAAATGGAGGCAAGGAACTGCCAGTGAGTCGAACTACTGCCCTCGGCAACGTCGACTGAACGAGACCTATCTGTCACGCCCACAATATCATCCCCAAGATGGCACCTCCACCACAGGACACGTCCAAAACGACGGCAACCCAGTCGCCAAGGGCCACCCAGGCCTCCTCGAGGGAAGCTACGCCCACGCAAGCCACCCCACAGACCCCGACGACCCAGAGGCTCGCGAACGCAACCCCTACGATGCCACTCGCAGGAGGAACCTCAGCGCCATTGAGCCCAGACGTGCGAGTGAAGAGGACGAGGCTGGAAGCAGGGGAGAGAGTGGCGCAGACCGAGGCCCAACCCCACCGTGAGCATGATTCCTCCCCCGGAGGCGAGGACTCTGTGATGAACCCGAGAGCAGTCAAGCCGATGCCGAAACGAGGGGTTCCCGCGCCGCTGGCGAAGAGCCTCTACCCATGGCCAGATCCCCTCGCCCCACCGGATGGTGCTGAGGGTGACCCGCACCGCCGCCACACCAGGGACATCGATCCTGCGCCCCCCATCCCTAAGTCTCGCACCGCCT
Organism: Fomitopsis pinicola; assembly: GCA_001931775.1. Lineage (NCBI taxonomy): Eukaryota > Fungi > Basidiomycota > Agaricomycetes > Polyporales > Fomitopsidaceae > Fomitopsis > Fomitopsis pinicola. The sequence continues at coordinate 11,071 of MPVS01000528.1, forward strand.
ACACGGATGCGATCTTCGAACGCCTCTACATCCCTCTCGACAAGATCGTCGAGAATCTCCGAGAAGAACAAAGCGCCTTGATCAAGGCAAACCCAGAAGAGTTCCTGGCCGTCATCCCGTACGGAGCTGGGTCAGCCCTCCTAAAGGAGAAGAAGCACCTTAACCGTGACGTCCTTGACTTCATCAGGACGTTCCGCTTCGCGGACACAGAGCTGACCGACTCCATGGACGAAGCACTCGCAGCGATAGTCGAGGTGGGTACACCCTCCCAGGTCGAGGCTGCCCTACGCGCGCAGGACACGAAGAATCCAGACGTGCAGGGCATGCAACTTAGCATGCCCATTGGCAGCAAGCGAGGGACCTCGAGGGACAAGTACGCCACTCCGTGGGCCCTGTTCCTCCGAGGCGGATCCAAACGCCTGCGCGACTTCCTCCTATACCAGCAGACCTTCGCGGTTGACAAGAACCTCACCTTCAGTGTCCTCACCATCGAAGCCAAGACCCCCTCATGGGTCCTCGCAAACCTCAAAGGAGACGTGGTCAGCCCGGACCGTAGAGACGACCTCATGAAGGCGATCAAGCAGAAGCTCTGGATGGATGATCGCTTTCGCAAGCACGTAACCAGAGTCCTCACGAAGATGGGGGTCCCGGGCGACATCAACGAGCATGCGGTCAAAGCGACGAGCTCGTTCACGATGACGTTCTTTGAGAACACAGACGCGGAGGGGAATCCTGCGACGGTTGTCCAAATTAGAGGCCACCCCATTGCCACGAACGACGATGAGCTGAAGGAGTACCACGAGATCATACGCGGCACTCCCTACTGGATCGACGGGATGCACTTACTGTACCGGGCCGGTACTGTTCTATGCCAACTCTGCAAGGCAGTGACGCACCCAGCATACGACTGCCCGTTCTTCAAAACTGAAGGATGGTTTGGCCCGACTCACGACGGCGCCGAGAAGCACACCGCCATGGTCGAGAAGTCTCGGGCAAAGAGCGGTAGGGGCAACGCGCCCAAGAGAGGAGGAGCGTCCATAAGACGTGGCAGGAAGTGAACTCTGTGCCACAGTGTTGTAGCTATGATATCGCCCGCGCTCCTGACTGTTGTACAATGTATTGCTTTCCCTATCCGATCGTATTCTGCTTGAGCTCTTAAGGCCACTATGGCCCGCAGACTGGTGCGACTGAGCAAAAGACGCGCGACGAGATGTGGCTGTAGGACCATCGAGGAGCGTGCATCTAGGAGCCCAAATATACTGACAGTGTCTAGGCACTGTACAGGAAAGCTCCTGGACAATACATGGCGGTATCAAGCAGTGCCGTGTCGAGTCTAACTCGGAACCGGACTCAGGATGGACGGGAGGCCAGGCCCTCCTCTGTCTTGACAAGGACTGCTTGCAACACCGGCAGCGAAAGCAACTCTTCCTGGTCTGGCTAATCAGGTGAGCGCCATAACATAGCTACTAACATGATACAACAGAAGGACATACACACAACACGGACGCAACATGAAGGCAACGGTAACGAAGACAGTCTGGGCCCCAGAGGCACGCCAGGCTCCACCGCCGGCCAGCGCACCGAAGACGGTGATGTGACCGAACGAGCACGAAACCCTCCACACAAGACACGTGTGCGGGAGACCGAGGGATGTCACGAGGGCTCCGACGGGGTCGAGGGCTGCGCTCAGGAAAGAACGAACAGTGGGGGTGTTAGGGGTGGTCTGATATGGAAGGAGGAGTACGGGCTAGTTTCCGCAGCGAAGGAGTACACTCGCGACGAGCGACGATAGAGCGCGATGAACGATGACTTAGCGATGACCTTGCGATGACTTGCGATGACTTGCGAGCC